>RJWH01002955.1:0-79739 GCA_004363575.1 Solenodon paradoxus
GCCTCGCCAAGCCTCGCCACGCCTCTCCTCGCCACGCCTCGCCTCTCCTCGCCACGCCACGCCACGCCACCCGAAGCCCGGTCTCATCCCTGTGCGGATGCTGCTTCCAGAGCCTGCTTTTGGGCATGCCTGGTTTGTCTCTGTGCCCCAGGGCTCAGCAGAGGGCCGAGTTTGTTGAGAAAACCATGTTTTTGTCACATGAGCAGCTTTCATTTTGGGCAAAAGCCCTTCTGGTTTGTGGTGTCACCATTTGTCTGCTCTACAGAATCCCAGGCAAGAGCCTGTCTTTGAAAGGGGGCCATGGACTGTCTATAAATGTTTCGAAACCTTATTCTGTAGATGATATCTGACGTCTAAAGCCGCCACCGCCGGGGCCTTGAGACGGGCCTGCACTGCTGCGCGCTGGACTCCTTCCTCCCCGGGCACTGCTGGCCGGGAGCGCTTTCTCCATGGACCTCACAGTCCCCCAACATGCAAAAGCAACCAAGGGCCCTAAGGCATATTTTAATTGGGGTCTTGGCCTTGCTGCGGCCCTGTAATGACTGTTAGGACGGCTCCCCGCCGCTCCCCTCAAGGGCCATGGCTCTCAGGGCAGCACCAGCTGGTTTCGAAGTTGACTCTTGTCACCACTTGTGTGTGACGTGTGTTTTTGTTTTCTGAGCCATTTCATGCGATGGCCCCGTATCTGGGAGTTGCCTGCTGCCCACCCCTCTGAGCGCCGAGCACACCAGTGTCACAGAGGAGGAGGCAGAAGCGGCTGCAGAAGAGTAAGAGCAGAGCAGCAGGGAGCAAAAAGCGCACCAGGAAGGTGCAGGTCCGCATGAGCCAGGGCTTCCAGAACCCGGCCCCGCGCCCTGCCCGCTCGCCCAGCTGCGTCCCGAAAAGACAGTGGACAGCAGAGCTGCGGGCAGTCCCCGTCAGTCGCCAGGGGTTACAGGGCTCCGTCCTGCCTGCTCCTGGGGTCGCCTGCGAGCAGGTGAGATCTAGCGGAAGAGCAGGTAAAGATCAGGTTCTTGACTTAGTAGAGAGGCTGGGGCTTGTGTAGAATGCAGATTCTTAGGTCCAATCTCATTGATTCTTACTGTGTAGGTCTGGGGCAGGGCTGGGAATCTTTATTTTTTTTATTTTTAAAGGAAAGCAGCCGGCAGGCAGGAAGAGAGAGGAGGAAGAAGCAGTTTATTTATTTTATTTAGTTGTTCATCTTGGTTGTTCTCTTCGGGCCCAGGTCTCCAGCCTGCGTCCTTGGGATGGACGTGGATTGTGTCTGGTAGCCTCACCCACAGAGAAAGGGAGAGGAAGAAGAAGCATTTAAGGAAGAAAGGAAGAGGAAGAAGAAGCATTTAAGGAAGAAAGGAAGAGGAAGAAGAAACATCTTTATTTAGTTGTTCATATTTGCTCCAGGTCTTGACCCTGGGTCCTTGGCTCTGTATGGTGTGTGGTCCACACAGCAGCGTGCTGGGGATTCTCGTTTCCACACACTTCCCAGGGGGGTCGGATGCTGCTGTTCCTTCGACCACACTTTGAGAGAGAACTTTATATATCAAAGAGCAAGTGTAAAATACCTACTTGAGGCAGCGTGAGTGTCCTGGTCCTCAGATCGTAAGCCTTGGGTTAAGTCCCAGCTCTGACAATTCACCTGTGACCTTGACTCACCACCGTCTGTGAGCGTCACGTGCTCGTGTAAGAAGGAGGTGACACCCCGACTCACAGAAGAGCATCAAGTGGAAGCGCGTGAGTCAGGCCCACTCCGCGCCCGGCTCACGGAATTGCCCTTCCCAGAGCAGGGCTCAGCGGCCACACTTCTCGACCATGTTTCATTCAGTTGGGACAGAACTTGAGAGATGTCTTCCAGACCCCTCCTCTGCAGCTCATGAGCCTGACACTGAGAAGGGAGGCGGGGAAGCCCAAGAGGAAGGAAGGAGCCCGGTCCCGTGAGACATGTTTACCTTTTCAGACCGGAGAAAACCATCTCCCGGTATTCCGAAAAAAGGGAAGAAAAGATACTGGTACAGTGATGGGACCACTGCTAGTAACTTCTGAGAAGCCACGAGCACGGGGACAATACCCCAGTGTGACAATGATTTCTCCATACCTGCTACAAAGCAAGCACTGTGGGTCTACTTGTGAAACAATAGAGATGACGAGCTAGAGGTTTCCCGGTTTCAAAAAGGAAAAAGAGACCCTGTGGGAAAAGAAAACTGAAAATTCTCCTGTTTTAACCCCTTCACAAAATTCTGCTGGAATACATAGACAGAGAGCACGTGGAAAAGCCTAGAATTCAGCAGCAGTGAGTTAGTCGTCACTGCTTGGAATTGACTTTATGACTTGACTAAGTCACTAGTCATGAGACCCTCCTGATTTACATGAGGCATTTGGCGAGCTCTCAGGATACCCTGACAGGAAGACTAGGCAGGTTGTATTGCAGAGGCAGGATTCCTGAAGGCCTTGCTAGGACGCGTGTTGAGGAAAGGGCATGGGATTTGAAGTCAGCAAACCCAAGTCAATCCCAGTCCTGCACTGCCCAGGACCTGGGATCAGTTACCTAATGTCTGCGGGCTTCCCAGGCCCTGCCAGTGTCCTTGAGAGGTTGTCACAGGGCCCAAACTAGACGACGAGCGTCAGAGTCCTTTGTTCGCAAAATGCTTTATACACATTAGTCGTCACCGTCATTCTGGTACAGCAGTTGCCCCATAACGGGTTCCTGGACCGTGTGTTCATTTCCTAGGCCTCGCGGCCACCGGGTGTGGGCCTCGTGCAGCTGCATCTGCGGGACACGGACAGGCTCAGCGCTTCCTACGGGCGGTGTGTCTGGGGCTAAGTCAAGGGAGGCCTTCCCAGAGGAGGCGGAGTGCCCCGCTATCATTGGGGCTGGAGAGGGGACGTGGAGACAGCTGGCGTTCAGAGACACAAGAGGCTCAGCAGTAGCAGAGGGTTAGGGCTTGTTGGGGAGACCCTTACACGGCGGAGTCAGGGAGCGGACGGGGGCAGGCGGTGGGCAGAGCAGTGACCCAACTGGGGAAGCTGCAGAGAGGCCTCAGGCGTCCGGAGCGCCCCCAGAGAGGCTTTCCACTTGCACACGAGCACTGGGAAAAGTGTGAGGCAGTCTTCGTGCCAAACCGTGCATCTCTTGTATTCTGTCATTTTAAAAAGCACTTCCGATTCTGTCCTGGTGGCTTAATGGTTAAGTTCACAGGGCACAGTCCACACGCATCCCAAGAACCTGGTTTGCGACCTGGGACCAGGGGAGCGCCCAGGACGAACACCTAAATAAGTGAAAAATGCTTCTTCCTCCTTTCTCTCCCTGCCCACCTCTGCTTATCTTCATTCCTGCCTGTAATTTTCCTTTAAAAATAATGTAAACCTGTGTACAAAAATATGTGGACAGTATCAAAATATTTGCCGTTTCATCCTTGTTTCTTTTCTTTTCTTTTCTTTTTTTTTTTTTTTTTAAGGAAAGGTGTAGGTAGGAATGAAGCCAAGCAGGCAGGCAGGAGTAGCGAGGAGGAAGAAGCACTTTTTAAAATTTTTATTTAGTTGTACATCTTGGTGGTTCCTCCCAGCCCAGGAGGTGAAGCTGCGTCCTTGGGATGGATGTGGACTGTGCTCTGGTCGGAGGCAGGGGACCAAACCACTTCCCCCAGGGCGTACCTCCTCCTCATTTCTTGTCTCACTCCTCTAAAGGAGAAACTGATGACCATGGGGCGGTCTTCCAGGCGGTGTGGATTTTTGTAGCAGTGGGGTTATATTGTACTCTCGGACGCTTGGATTTTTCACCTAACTCCTCACCTGGGACATTTTCTGTTTCAGTGCCTAGTATCTGATTCTTTTTTTTCTTTAAGAAGAAGGAAGGAAGGCAGGGAGAGGAAGTAGAAACATTTAAGGAAGGAAGAGGAAGCATCTTTAGTTATTTTTCCTTTTCCTTTTTTTTTTTTTTTAGGAAAGATACAGGCAGAGAGTAGGCAGATATTTATTTAGTTGTTCATCTTGACTGCGCTCAGCTGGAAGTGGTGGACTCAACTGCTGCTCCACCAGGGCGCCCCTTATTTTGATTTTCACCCCAACTCCAACTCCAGCTCAAGGCTTCAGGCCTCGCCCAGTCCTGGGGTGTACAGGTTTCACATGCCGGCTCCTGAGCCACAGACGCCTCCTGTTTTCTACCAGCTATATAGTATTCTGATGTGTCCGCTCCTGTTTATGGCTGCGTGGATTGGTCCTGCTCTTCTAGTGCTGACAGTGCTGGACATATTCGTGGAATATTTCTCTGAGCGACATTGCTACCAGATCTGCCAGGACTCTCACTTGAGGAAGATGACCGCTGCGTCAGTTCGGAAGGAGCATCAGAGGAGAGGAAGAGAGGAAGGCTGACAAGCTCACCTTTGAGGGTTCAGAGGCCAGACTCCCGGGAGCCGGTCTCTGACCGGGGTCCTCCCACCAGGAGAGGGCCCTGGCGAGCCCGTTACTTGGCCTTCCGGTTTTGTGTCCAGTGCTTTCTGAGAGGCTGGGGCGACTGATTCCCCCACTCCTTGCCAGAGTGCCCACCCACTGCTGCTGGCCTCGGGGGTTGCTGCTCCTCGCCCTGCAAAGGCCTGCAGGCCCCGCGTCTCAGCTTCAGGGCCTCACCCAGCCCCGGCCAGGTTTCCACTGGGAAATGTGCAGGCGATTAGCACCTCTCTCGCTGGCCACATAACTGCCAAGTCCTCTGCCCCTCGGGGGACCTACGGGAACAGCTGTCCACTCAGGACCGGTGTCGGGGGGCAGGAGGAGGAGGTGAAACCTTCACTTTCTAGTTCTAGGTGGTTTGAATTCTTTGAAACTGGCCCCGAGGACCCACAGCGCTTGTATGTAAGCAGACAGCAGCTTATCACAGCGGGGCTCACCCTTCGGGTTCCCTTGAAGTCTGGATTTATAGTCACATGGGCCCACTTGGAACGGGGCTTCTGCTTCAGCTCGGGACACGGCCCCTCTCCCAGGGGAGGCTGTGCCGTGAGGTTAAGAAGTGCTCTCGCTAGTTCCCCACTCACCCACCCACCCACCCACCCACGAGCCCTTTGTGCGGCCTCCTGCTCACGTTCCTAGACGCAGACTCACGGCGCCCCCGCTGCCGAACCCAGAGCTGGGATGTCGGAGGAGCTGTGCTCGCGCTCCCTGGCCTCTGGCTCCTCTGTTCTGTCTGCCTCTGTCGGTCCGGACGTCTGAGGTGCAATTAGAAGGTAATTGGCTAGTTTCAGGCTTCATTTGGGGCCCCCTGCTTGCCCGATCGAGTTACAGGGAACACAGCTGATCTGCTGAGACTGGTGGGGACAGCCCCTCAGCGGCTCCACCCTGCCCTGCCTCCTCTGCGGGCCTTTGTGGCCCCCAGACGAGGACCCAAAGAAAACAGGGAGCCCCGTGCAGCTCGTAGGGCTGGAAGCTGGAAGCTCTCTAGAGACCTGGCGAGGCCCAGACAGAAGCAGCAACTCTGCAGGCCACACAGCCAGCCCGCAGTAGCAGTGACAATAGTCTCAGTGATACTAGCGGCTGACATTTATCACCCTCCGTGTGTTCCAGTCCCTGTGCCAAGGGCTTACGTGCAGTGCACTGTCGCGCTCAAACCCAGACAGTCTGGCTGGAGGCCCAGCGTCTCGCGTAGCAGTGGCTCGGTGCAGACAGCCTGGGTGGGAAGCCTGGCTTCCTCTCTCCACGGCGGGGTGACGAGCAAGTGATTTAACCGCCTGCGTCTCGGCTCTTCCCTTCGCAAAAGGGGCGGTCACAGCGCTTCCAGCTGCGGGTTAAGCTCATTCGAACGTGGACGTGCTGCGGACGGGCTTGGTGCAGCCGAGGGCCTGTCCAGTGCCGGCTGCCCGCCCCGTTCTCGCGGCCTTGGGCCTGGAGCGTGGGTCTGTGTGGCTGCTGAGAAGGGGGCTGCGTTCTCACAAGGCAGACGCTGATCTTCTGTTAGAAGAGAAAAACGGAGTAACCGAGGTGGCTCCGAGGTCACCCAGTATTTGTCTTTCTCCTTCCACTTTGTTTGTCATGATCCCTTGAATTCCATCCATGCTGCCGCAAAGCGTCAGCGAACTCTAGCCCGCCGCCTGCGTTTAGACGATGTTTTGTGTTGAGATGATTTGCGGTCATTTAAGTTAAGTTTAGATCTAGCCCGTGACGCCGCAGCAAATCTCTGCTAGCTCACCAAGTCCACCACCAGCTTTCCCGTTGTCCTCTCATCCACCTCTGTGCCCCAGACGCCACTACCCTCCTTCCCCTCTGATCACCCCAGTTCCGCTGTCCGTGCCCAAGGCTTCGTTTTTGTTCCGTTTTGTCTTGTTTCTTCATAGCCGACCTGAGTGAGATCACCCAGTCTTTCTCGTGACTTTCCCCTGACATTTCACTCAGCCTCATCCCCTCTGGTTCTACCGTGTTGTCACAAGGCAGGGCCTCCCTTTTAGGGCTCTGCAGCGTTCCACGGTGTGTGTGCCACGTCCTCCCCATCCGTCCTGTCGGTGGGCGCTGAGCCGCTGCCACCGGCTGCTGAGACCCGGCGGTGCACGTGGGTGCACAGCTCTCTTCTGGTTTGGGGGTAAATACCAGAATGCCCAGCACCTGCTTTTCTATGACCTGTAATTTTTATACTTTTAATTTATTGTGGAGGAAGCAAAAGAGTATTTGGTGGCACATGGAAATGACCACGTGGCACATGAAATTCAAATTTCAGTGCCTGTAAATGAGGTTCTGTTTTAGCGCAGCACGTCATGTGTTTGCTTTGACTGTGGGCTCCCGGGTAGGTGACAGAGTCGGATGGCTGTGACGGTCTCTTTGTAGAGGCCTTCAGAGCCTGCTCCTTGCTCCCCTGCCTTTACATGAAAGTATCCTGACCGGCTCTGGAGTCTCACTTAGTGGGCTTGAAACCCGGCTCCACCAGCTGCTTTTCTTCAGCCTGGTGACGTAACCCGCAGAACCTCAGTCTCCTAGTACGTGGAACGGGACGATGGCATCCACCCCACACATGTTAAGTAAGACGCAGAACACGTGCTCAGTGAATGCTGTTCCTGTGCAGCCCCGTCTCTCCTCACACTCATCTTTGCCGTGTGCCCCACTGAGAGCGAGGTAAGAGTAGCCTCCCTGTCAGCCCGCCGCAGCCAGTGCCCCCACTTTCCTGCGGGGAGACCTCAGTGGAGAGGAGAGCCTGGCGGGAGAGGTGGCCCCCGAGTGCCGCAGCGAGGCCTGGCCGGACCCCGGTCGTCTCCAGAGCCTCCCTTTCCCTTCTGTCCTGTAGGCCAGTGTTGAAGGGGCTTCCGCGGGTGGGCTCTGGTTTGGTCCCGTTCCAGATACAGAGGCCCACCACCCCGCAGACACGCTGCGCCTTGCCTGTCATGCCCCCGTTTTCATTTGGGAAGCCTGGTTGTCAGTGGACACTGTGGAGGAAATGCCACTGCCTGCTGACACCAGTGATGGCGTCCCGGGCATGACCTGACTCCAGGCCTCCCCTACTTGCTAGAAAGCTTTGGAAGAGGTATTTTCCCTTGAAGAGGCAGCATGAAATTCTGGGGGCGCGACCTCTGACCCTGGAGTCACGTGGGCCTACATTTCAACCCCAGCCCTGCCGGGGACCAGTTCTCCGTTAGAAGGAGGGCAGCGCTGCTCAAGGAGAAACATCAGGGGGTCACTCCGGGCCTTGTTGCCTCATCCCCCCTGGGCAGCTGGGGCCAGAGTGGAGTGGCAGCCCCACTGGGCTGGCTGTTGGGGCTGACCCCAGGCCAGGGGCCTCTAGCACAGGACCTGGCAGAGGCCGGCCCAGAGCCCGGCACTTTCCTCTCCGGCCCCTGCAGCCGGAGGCCGCAGCCCTTGGGGCGTGGCGTGGCCGCACCCTGTGCTTTCCTGCCTCTCAGCTGAGTTACTGTCCTTTAGGCAGCAAGTCAGGCACCAGGCTCGACCTCCCTCCTGCCCTTCCCTGCCCTGCCCTGCGCGGCTCGGAGGGACACGGCCAGTCCTGCTCCTTGTCTCCCAGCCTCCTGCAGCCTCCCTCCCGTGCGGCTCCACCCCTCGCTGCGAGGTCTGTTTCCTAATCGCGCTCCAGCCACACACCTCGTTCCGCGAGGAGCTCCTCCTCTTCCTCCTCCCTCCCGCGTCGGGTGGGGCCGGAGACGAGGCTAACTTGACAGCCGCGCTGCTCGCAGAGCCCCGCCTGCTCCTAGGATGCCCCAGTGTGTGTAGACTGAGAGGGGCTTCCCTCCCAGACCCGACGCCGCCCAGCCATGGCCCCCCGCGGGACGCTGCCAGAGGGCGAGTGGCCCAGTGTCCTCCGGCTGCCCCGGAGGGAGAGGTGAGCGCCAGGCCGCTGGCCGGCAACCAGAGGTGCCAGGAGCCCGGGCCTGACATGGTGGCCGGCTGCCCGCAGCCCGAGGCCGTCCCGGACAGGTTTGCAGCCGAGCTTGTTGACCTGGTGTGGGAAGAAGATGGGGAGTTACTTGTCCATCCCGGCTTACTTCACCTCCAGGGACCCCTTTCGGTGAGTTGGGGTCCGAGCCCTCCCCCGTCTCCCCTTTTGGGGCCCTGGGTCCTGAAGGAGGGCAAGGCCTTCCTGCGTTTGCTTCTCACATCTCACTGACCCTTTGGCCATTGTTCCTGTCACCGTGGCCAGCGGAGCGCTGTGAGCTGACCAGGTCTGGCGCAGCCTCCCCACCCACCGTGTCCTGGGAATGGGAGGTGAGGCTGCGCCCACAGGAAGCTTGGGGGTGACTCGGCACGCCCTCCTTTCCAGGCGCACCTGGACGAGCAGAGGGGCCGCTGACTGGCCAGCTCTGGGTCCTAACTGCTTCCGGGAAGAGCACGTAGACCAGCTGCTGGCGTAGACTCTCACGTGTCCTGCCTGCAGGCCATGCTGCCTGCCCAGGAATTTGTCCCAACAAGCAGGGTGGGCAGGTTTTGCCGAACGGCATGGGAGCCGCACGGCCTGGGCGTGGGCTGCCTGGTGCACGGTGGGTGCTTGGTGACCGGCAGCTGGCTCTGGCCTTGATGGCTTCTGCGCTCCCAGGTGCTAGGTCAAGGCCTGGGCAAGAGCTTCCCGAATGGGCGCAGTGGACTGGCGTCTCTGAGCGGCTGGGCCAGCCTGTGTGGCCCCCAGGCCCAGTCCCCCGGGGCCTCCTCGGTGGACTTCTGCAGGGCGGTGAGGAACTCTCCACCGCTGACCTCCCTTTCTGTGCTGTCTGCCCCACCCCACGCCACAGAAACTCCCCAGGGGGTTTCTGGCCCTCTGGGTCCCTCCTGCTGGAGTCATTCCTGGCTGGGGTGGGGCTTGTTTTCATTCTTTGGGAGCAGCCTGTTTTCCCGAGGGCTGCCTCCCCCTCACTCCCCCTCACCAGTGGTCGTGGTCGCTTCTCCACTGCCTCCCCAGCTCAGCCTGTGTCCAGACCTGCGGCCGGCCTGCCCCTCAGCAGCAGATCGTGTCTCAGAATTACCAGGACGTGGAAAGAGCTGGGGGAAGTGCCTAGGTTTGGGGAGCAGTCCAGGATTTGGGGGGCCCGTCCTCAGTGCTGACTGCCAGGCCTCCTGTGCGGCACTTGATGCTTTGAGCTCTCAGAAGTCTTAGAGGTGTGTCTCCGTTTCACAGATGAAACTGCCGGCTTCGGAGCGTGAACACGGGGTCTCTGGCCAGCTTCTTCTGTCTTCCTGAGCCTCTCGTGCTTCAGGGGGCTGCACTCCCTCTGCCCACACCCCCCAGAGCTGTTACCAGGCTTGCTTTCCTCTCCTCAGAGGCAGAGGAAAAAGGCCCTCATAGTTTGTCTGGGTGCTGGAGGGATGACAGGTTCCTTTCTGAAGAGCAGGAGGGATTGACCCTGAGCTAAGAGGCAGGTTTTACCGTGTTGAACCAAGGTGCCAGGTGTTTGAGGCAGCCACCGATGTAGGCCAGGGCTTCGTTAGTCCTTCATGCCTCTGATCCTGGAAGGTGGCATTGGGGAGGGGTTGTCCCCGTGGCAGCCAGGAATGCTGTGCCCCTATTCATCTTTGGGGCCAGGACACGTCTTCTCAGGAGGTGGAGCAAACGATGAACTTTCAGCCTGGAGCTTTGAGGCCTGGGCCGCTGCACGCTGCTGCGGTCCTCTTGTCCTTCCGTTCTGCCCCAGTTCCTCGGGAGAGCCTACCACAACCAGCCCGGGTTCTGTTTGCGCAGCTGGAGCCAGGGGATGCGACCCACAGCTCCCTGGAGACCCTGTCCCCTCCCGCAGTGGGCGGCTACGGTCCTGCAGCCGCCACTTCTGAAAGGATGGCCTGCACACAGGGCCCTGTGCCCTGTAGGAGGGCCCACCCAGACCCTCCCATCAGGCCCCACTGTTACTGCCTGGCCAGCGCCGCCTCTGCCCTCAGTTCCTCCTGACTGACGAGGCCTCCTCCAGGCTGCCGCTCCCTCCCTGGGCCTGTCTCCTCTGCAGGGCACCGGGGCTGGACTTCTGGGCTCCTGAACAGGACCCTGGCCTTCCGTGAACAGTCAGTCCTTGACCCCAGGCCTTTGTGGGAGAACAAAGCCCACAGGAGTTCTGCACTGTCCCTGTAAGGAGAGTGATGCAACCAGATTCCACCGGGGACAAGATCAGGCGTGACGGGGCGGTGTGCGAGCGAGGGAGGGCCCAGGGAACCAAGAATGTCATTTCTGTGCCGTGCACCCCGCCTGACGGGCTGAGCTCAGCACAGTGCCGTCTTCTCCGCCGGCGCCGCTGTGTGAGGACTGGCGTGCAGACCCAGGTGTGCCTCCACCTCTGTACGGCGCCTCTCATCGGGGGTCCCAAAGGAGGCGACTAAGTAGTGACTCTGTCTGACATCTTTATGGGATTTTTCTGAGTGTCCAACACTGATTTATTGGCTTTGCTTTACATTGTCTTGAAGAAAACAAGCGCCTCTTTGTATTCTGGAGCTATCCACGTCTAAGGGAAGATTATTCGCGCCCTGCCCAGCCTGGCAGAGCCGTTTGGCAGCCGCCGAGGGTCCTCTGGGTGCGCTCCTCACTGAAAGATGGGCGTGGGGCAGGTGAAGGTTTCTGGGAAGCGCACGAGGCCTTTTCCTTTTTTTTTTTTTTCCAAATAATGGAGCTTCCTCGACCTGCAGCGTGACTGTATGACCTGCTGGAATAGGCTCCCCGGCTCCTGGTTGGAACCGAATCCTTTGCACTCTCTGGTCACCCCTGTTTCTGCTAGTCGGAGGCTCACTCTGTGTTTGGTTCATTCTTTCGAACAGGGCGACAGCACATTCCATCACAGCTGCAGCGTCCTTGGCAGCCTGTCTCCATCCACACGGTCTGGGGAGGGGGCATAACGGAGTCCGGTGTTGGGGCCTGGGCCTTGCACCAGGATCTCCAGACCCTTCTTTACCCTCCTCTGTACCCTGGGGGCGAGTTGACCTCCCAGGCTGATGCAGAGAGACCCGCCCCTTCTCCTGGCCACTCCAGCCAGTGCTCAGGAGCAAGGGGCTGGGTGAAGCAGCTCCCCAACTATCCTGCTCGCTCAGGAGACTCTGATTTCCCAGGCAGGCCACAGCCAGGACCCAGAGGGCATGGTCTCCAACCTGTAAGTCCACTTAGGTGGAGGCCAGATCCCGTACCTCTAACGCCCAGAACGCGTCGCAAATGTTTGGGCTGCAGACTTTGGATGCAAGTCGGAGCTGGACTGGGATCTTCCCTCGTGGCTTCTCCCGGCAGCCACCGTTTCTGTTGTGGTGCATCCTAGGTGCACCGCCACTTTCCTGACTGATCAAAGTTGAGGAGAATCTCTCCACCTTCATCTATGAGAGAAGTTATTTTAAGACCTGCGGTACAGAACCAGAGATCTGTCTGGTTCGGGGCCCAGAAGCGGCCCACGTGACTTGAACATGGGAGGGGAAGGGGTCTGTCTCCTCTCCCCTTGGGGGTCTCAAATCAGAGAGAGGTGGGGGGTGAGGTGTCGGCACCTGCCGGGAGCCAGGATCTTGCTACGTATTTACATAATTTAATTCCCATAACCCTATGAGATTTGTCTTTAAGGACAGGTGCAGGCGGGAATGAAGGTGAGCAGGCAGACAGGCAGGACGAGGGGAAGAAGCACCCATTTTATTTTATTTAGTTGTCCGTCTTGGCTGCTCCCCTGTCCCCGACCCCCAGCCCCAGTCCTAGGGACGCGTGTGGACTGCGGTGCGGTGGACGATCCCCTAGCCACCAGGGCGCACCCGACCCTATGAGATTTTATCACTGCTGTGCAGATGAGGAAACTGGGGCTCAGAGTCACGAAGTCAGTGACTTTAGGTGGCAGAGTAAATGGCCGAGGAAAATACAGATCCAGATCTCGAAAGAGTATATTTATAAGAGTCTTGACTGATTCTTCCTTTTTTTAAACTCGTGCCTTATTGACTCAGAAGGCTGGTGTGGGCTTGAGCTGCTCACTGACCTGATAGCCAGCTGCGTCCACTCTGCGGCCACCCGGCCTCAGGTGCGCTTGGGGAGAGCCGCTCTGCAGGCTCTCCTTTGGCCCAGTGCGTGTGGGCTTCCGATCATCGCCCCAGCTGGGGGGCTGGCGGCCTGGAGCAGTCATGGCTGCTCCGTAAGTGTTGCCTCGGCCGGGCCAGGGCTGGGCCACCACTCCCAGCTGGATGCCCTTTGCCCTGTAGCAGGGTGGTTTGACTTTCACTTGAAACTTTCAAAATTGAAATCCTTCCTTCCTCCCTCCCTCCCTCCCTCTGCCTCTTCCTCTTCCCCATTTCTTCCAACTTTCCCTTTATTTTGAAAAAAAGAAGAAAAGGAAAGGCAGGCCCTGGTGGAACAGGGGTTAGGTCAGTCGCCTCTGAAGGAACAGGCCACATGCCCTAGGTTCAAGTCCCAGGTCCGGGGGGAAGCAACCAGTATGAACAACTAAATGGAAACAAAGGAAAATAAAATGCTTCCTCCTCCTCTCTCACCCTGCCTGCCTGCACCTTTCTCCTCAAAAGTTGTGGACACGCAGAAGGGACTTGAGCCCCTAGGGCTCCAGTCTCCGTGCCCGCACAGCGGAGAACCTGGGCCTCAGCGCCCAGACAGCGCAGGGCTGCGGGGCGGCTTCGGGGCCAAGTGCGCGAGTGCAGCCCCAGCTCCGGCGTGGATGGATCCGCGGCCACAGAAGTGACTGGACTGAGCTTCAGGCTTCTGGTCTGTAAATAATCCTGCGAGTTTGCGGAGTTGTGGTCAGGATTAGAGCTCGCGTAGGTCCGGCACCTCAGACAGCGCCCGCAGAGGGTCCGCGGGGTGACAGGTGGAGTGACAGGTGGCAGTGACTGCTGTGGATATCCACAGCTCCCTGGCGCGTCGTGGCCGTGCCGCTGCTCCCGTGGCCGAGTCCACGGGCAGGGACAGAACAGCTCGGAGGAATGGGCCTCTCAGCCAGCCCTCCTGTCAGCTGGTGGCCGGGTGGCTGCTGCCCTCCGAGGCACTTGTGAGTCGGCGTGCGCATGGGTGACATCACTCTGCAGCCAGGCGCCCTCCAGCAGGCTGGCGTGGCCCCGCGTGCCTGCACTCGCCGCTGTCCCTGCCCCCGCAGGCCTGGCCAGCTGCGCCGCAAACAGACGCAGGATATTGGCAGTGGGAAGGAGGACGTGCCCCTGCGCCCTGCGGCGCGCATACCGCAGCGAGGGTGTAGCGGTGCCCGGGCCTGCAGTTGGTGCAGATGCGTCCGCACTGGCTTTCCCCGCGGCAGACAGGAGAAGGGCAGGGCTGGGACATAGTCATGGGGCTGCTGTGGTCCCCGCTTCGCGCCAGGCGAAGCGACACCCCACAGAGCGGGGCTCTGAGGCACTGGCTCCTCTGGCACCCCCGCCACAGCCGCTCAGCCCCCGTCTCCCTCCTCCTCCTGCCGCCTCCCGCTGGGGCCGCTACCTGGCCTTGCAGCTCGTGCTGAGCCTAGAGCTCTTGGCAGCGGGCTGGAGGCCGGTGGTCTTCCCTGTGCACAGCACCCAGCTCTTACTCTGACAACATTCGTGCCCTTACCCTTTGCAGCGCAGTGTCTTCCCTGGGAAATTTACGTGCTTAGTCTTCGTGGGGCTTCGTAGCAGGGCGCCAGCAGTCATGCTTTGTCAACGAGGAAGAGCTACTAGTTGTCCACAGCGACTCAGCTGGTGCAGTCAGGGGCCAGTAATGTGAGTGCCTTTGTCGTCGTCGTGGCAGTTGGCGCTGAGTCCCCTGCCGTGCTGGATCTTCCGCAGGAAGTGTGCTTGAGCACGCACTCATTTTCACAGCAGTCCATGGGTGGGTCAGAAGCGCATCTCCTCGCCCACGATGACCTACCTCACTGGCGAGCGGCAAGGTTAGGGTTCAAAGCAAGAGGCCCCTCAGGTGAGGAGGAGACAGTGAGGGCGACACCTTGAAGCCTCCATGACAAAACGAGGAGTCTTAGCCAGAAAGGAAGGGGTGGCACGGGCGCAGGAGCCCTCAGCTCCGGGCTCCGGGAAGCTCTGTAGACATGACCTGGGAGCACACCCGCCCTGGCTGGGGAGAGCTTCACAACCGGGGGACCGGAGGGCATCGCGCACAAGCTGTCAGAGGTGTGGTCCCACCGCCCCTGAAGTGTTTATTTTGATAAAATTCAATTACACAGGAAAGTTGAAAGAATATTTCCGAGAAAGCCATTGCACACCTAGATCCAACAGTTGTGAACGTGATGCCACTTTCTCTATTTGTGTGCGCGCGCACCTGCACACACTCACACAAACTTCTTTCCTTTCACTGAGCTGCTTAAAAGCAAGCTAGAGGTAACTTTCACCCAGAGTTACTTTAATGTGTTTCTGCTAAGAATTCTTCTGCATAACCAAGTGTCATCACTGCATCTGGGAAAACGAACAGTAAGACACTTTAATCAAAAGTGTAGCCCACATTTAAATCTTCTTCCAAAAACGTCACTCGTGGCTATTTCCTTGTTCAGCTTGGAGTCGAATCCCAGATTCATGTGCTGTATCGGGTTGCTGTGTCTTCGGGCTTTTTCAATCCCCGTGCCTCCTTCGCCCCCGTGACATGAGCTTTTCGGAAGCGTCAGAACCAGCTGCTTGCAGGCCGCCCCACGTCCTGGGTTTGCCTGGCCGTCTCGGGCAAAGAGCGCGGCCTCAGTGGTGCTGGCGGGGGCTCTGGAGACGGAGTGGTGGCGCTTCTCTGGCGCCTCAGCGTTCTGTCTAAGCCGAGTTGCTTAAGTGGGGCCGTGAAGGGGCTTCCGACCTTGACGCGCGCCGCAGACCTAAGTCCACGCGCATTTTCCCAGTAGCTGCGTTTTCGGGAGACGGTCTCGGCTCTTAGCAGTTCTGCCTGTAAGGACGTCAGACCCGAAGGGCGAAGAGCCGCCGGGCCTCCTGCAGTGCCGTGGGGGCTGCTGCCTGGGCGCCCGTTTGCGCCGAAGCGGCCTCCTGTGAGCAGGCCGCAGGAAGGCGTCATTTCCCCCGTCCTGGCTGGGTCAGAGCGTGGTCTGTCCACTTGTGTTGTCAGACCCAGCAGCCAGACTGGGCCCGTGGAGCCTGTGCCGGAGACCGGACTGCGCTTCTCTTTCAGGTGCTCGGAGTGTCAGGATCCCCTCACCAACTGGTACTATGAGAAGGAGGGGAGGCTGTACTGCCACAAAGACTACTGGGCCAAGTTCGGGGACTTCTGCCACGGCTGCTCTCTGCTGATGACCGGCCCAGCTATGGTGCGTGAGTCCGCCGCCCCGCCCGCCGCTTCCCTGGGGCCTGTGGTCGGCTCTGCCTGGGGCGAGGCCTCCACGTGCCAGTCGGATTCTCCCTCAGAGCCTCGCTGTCTGATACCCGGGGTCAGTGGGCAGTCGGCGGGGGGACTCAGGACCACGGCGCGTGCCTTGAAGGGGCAGCAGGGTGGGCTGAGACGCTGTGTTCAGAGAATCGGAAAGGGAGGCCTGGAGAGCGGTCCTGCCTGCTGCTTAGACAGGGGCGTGAGGCCCAGTCACAGACCTGCCGCCCTGAGCTGGGGGGAGCCTCCCCCGGGGGTGAGTACTTCTGGGAGCTGCTTCTCCTGACATACTCAGTCGTGACGGACTCAGAAATGAGAGAGAATCATCAGTCTGACATTTCCCCTGGAGACTCTGGGCAGGGCGTGAAAGAGTGGATCATGACTAGGCCCACGGCTCTCATCCGCAGTCACTCAGCCTCCCTGCCCTCCTCCAGCAGTCCTGACGACCCCCTCTCGCCCCTCTCAGGTGGCCGGGGAATTCAAGTACCACCCGGAGTGCTTCGCCTGTACCAGCTGCAAGGTGATCATCGAGGATGGAGACGCGTACGCGCTGGTGCAGCGCTCCGCCCTGTACTGGTGAGGCGGGACCCGGCGTCCCCTGCAAGAGTGGCCTGAGAGCCACCGGTGGCAGCGTGAGATGGCCAGAAGGACGCGGGCCAGCTTGCTGCTCCTTCTGCAGCCGTGCTCTGAGCCAGCTCCGGCACCTGGGAAGGGACAGCAGCACCTGTCCTGCAGGCCCCCGGGGGAAGGCTGGGGCACCCTCGGAGGAGGGTCCCGCGTTAGAGGAGAGGCTTGCGCCCCCTCACCAGCCGCCCCAGTTGAGAGTGGTCATCTGAGAGCAGCGAGGGGAGGGGCGGTGAAGAGAACAGGCCCTCCCACGCCCAACTCCAGCCTGCCCAGAGAACCCAGGCTCCTCATTCTTGTTCTTTCCTTTTTTCTTTTTTCTCTTTAGAGCGAAGGTGCAGGCAGGAATGCAGTCCAGTAGGCACGCAGGAAGAGACGAGAGGAATTCCTTATTTTATTTTATTTAGTTGTTCACATTGGCTGTTCGCTCCGGCCCCGGGTCTCAAACCCGAGCCCTTGGGATGCACATGGGCTGCTCCCAGATGTATAGACTGCTAGGCCACCACTGTGTGCCCCATTTTATTGTATTTTATTTAGTTCACACTGGTTGATTTCCCCCATACCCAGGACTCAAACCCAGGGGTATGTGGCCTGCGCTCCTTCAGAGGCCATTGTCCTGACCACTGCTCCACCAGGGCGTGTCCTGTTCTACTTCATTTTAAAGGCAAGGTGCAGGCAGGAACGAAGGCGGGCGGAGGCAGGCAGAGAGAGGAGGAAGAAGCGTTTCTTTCTTTTATTCACTTTACACTTTGGCTGTTCTCCCAGCCCCGGTCACAAGCCTGGGTCCTTGGGCCACAGGTGGACTGTGCCATAGGGAAGCTGTGGACTTAACTGCTCAGCCACCAGGGGCACCAGGCCTCTCAATCTGAGTGACCACGGGCCTGTTGGCAGAGTAGGTGATGGGCCCGGGGCCACGGCCACGGTTGGTGGGACTTGGTGGACTCCGGACCTCAGCCCCGTGTCCCCCTCCGCAGTGGGAGGTGCCACAACGAAGTGGTGCTGGCACCCATGTTCGAGAGGCTGTCCACAGACTCAGCTCAGGACCAGCTGCCCTACTCTGTCACACTCATCTCCATGCCCGCCACGCCCGAGGGCCGGCGCGGCTTCTCCGTGTCGGTGGAGAGTACCTGCTCCAACTACGCCACCGCGGTGCAAGTGAAGGAGTGAGTATCCGGGACCGAGAGCGCAGAGCCCCATCCGAAGCGGGACTCCGGCTCTTCACCTCCTGTCTTCTTGGGGCTCCCTCTGCTCCGCCATGTGGGGCCCCGGCACTGCCCATCCTCTGTCTGGCTGCTCCCACAGACACTCCGCACCAGGGCACCTTTCATGTGTCAGGTTTCAGACCGTGTTTGCGCTTCGAAGTTATCTGGCTTGATTATGTGTATTCATGCATCATCTGTCCTGCTAACTTTTTCTGGCACGTAGCTTGTTCAGTACTGCAGGCCCAAGGACCAGAAGGCGCATATAAGCTGGTGTCCGTTCGTTACTGTTTTGTTGGCTGAGTGTGTCTTTGGGAGAATGAGTGGGGAAAAGGACCCATGACATGAAAGAGGTTAAGACTCACCCTAGGTTCGGGACCTGATGGGGTTAGAATGCGTTCATCTGATACCAGTAATGGGGTGCCTGTGGCCGCCCACTGTGATAGTGACCGTGTACCCTCTAGGTTACCGGGCACTGGGTGCTTACATGCAAGTCACAGGTACCGGGCCGGGGAGCTCAGGAAGAGGCGAGATCTGCCTGCAGCCTCAGTGGAGAGGGGAGGGCTGTGCTCCTGGCGGATGTGGGGTCTGGGGCTGGGTCTGAGGTCTGTGGCTGGGAGGAGTCGGGGTGATTGGAGTCTTGGAGGGCCAGGTTAGACGACCCAGCGGATCCACGGAGGGGTTAAGCATCGAGGTGGCATAACGAGAGCAGCGTTTTAGGTGGGCTGTCGGTGTGGAGGTCAGGGGTGGAAAGGGGCAAGCCTGGAGGTGGGGGACACCAGTGAGGAGACTGTTGCAAGAGCCGGGCGAGCGATGTTGTGAACTGTGGTGAGGGGAGAAGGCAGGGCTCCCCAGGGTGGACAGGTGTCGGGGCAGTGCGGGAACAGACGGGAGGATGACCCCAGCCACTGGTCAGGCGGCTGGGGAGTGTGAGGGTGCCTTTGCTGATACAGGGCAACCTGAGGAGGGCTCTGTCTTCTGCTCTAAGTGGCGGGGACCCTGGAGGCTGCTCCAGGCGTCAGCCTTCCCTGAACATGCAAACTCAGTCAGGCCTGTTTTCCGGTGCTTCACCTTCCTCAACTCTCGCCTGGCCAGGGTCAACCGGATGCACATCGGCCCCAACAACCGGAATGCCATCCACCCTGGGGACCGCATCTTGGAGATCAACGGCACCCCTGTCCGCACGCTCCGGGTGGAGGAGGTAGCCGGCTGCTGTCTGTCCCAGGAGGGAGGGAGGGAGGGAGGGAGTGAGTGAGGGAGGGCTCGGTGCGCCCTCCTGCACCCGGCCTCTAGCCCTTTCACCCCTGCTGGCCCGTGTCTGCCTGGCATGTTCTTGGGGCGGCAGGGACGGGCTGAGAGGTGCCGGGGCTGATGGGACGCAGGAGAAGGCACTGGGGCTTCGGCAGCTGGGCCCTTAGTCAAGTGAAGCTTGGGCCTTCTGGGCAGACCGCGGGGGCCTGGGATGCGCAGTCCATGGCAGCCAGCCTTGCACTCTCTTGGTCACAGGTAGAAGATGCAATTAGCCAGACGAGCCAGGCGCTTCAGGTCCTGATTGAGCACGACCCCGTCTCCCAGCACCTGGACCAGCTGCGACTAGACGTGCGGCTCACTCCCTGCGTGCAGAACACAGGGCGCCCCCACACCCTCAGCACGCTAGACACCAGGGAGAATCTGGAAGGGACGCTGAGAAGACTCTCACTGAGGTGCTGCCCCCTCCCCGGCTGTTCTGTCCCATGCCTGTCCCTCAGTTGGGGCCCGCTGGCTCCTAGAGGACAGCAGTTAGAAGAGGGTTGGCTGACGGGGCCAGGTGGTGAGGACTGTGCTGGCCTGGCTCACCTGTGCCAGGGCCTACGTGTGACCTGACCCAGTGCCTGCCAGGTCTGCTTAGAAACCAGAGGCCTGGCTGTGGCTCCCAACTCCCGAACCGGACAGGAGGCAGCAGTGCTGGACCCTGAAGGGCAGCATGGCCAGGAGGAGCATGGGGCTGAGAGGCTGGAGGGGAGCATGGATGGAAGGCGAGGACAACATAGAAGGCGAGGACAAGGACAGTATAAAGCTGGCGATGGGTGCCCGGCATTGTAGATTTGAAGACAACAGCCAAAGCCTCAGTCATGCAGCCCCGTCGGGAGGGAACCCTGGCCCCAGGGTAGGCGCCGAGCTGGGCTCTCGAGGTGGACACACCCAGACCGCAGCTTCAGGCTGGTTCCCTCCTTCACCGCACCTCGCCTCCCAGAGCAACTGCTCTGCACCCCTACCTGGAGGTAAGGCACGGAGGTGGCGGGCCACCAGTCTGTGAACAGAAAGGACCGAAGCAGTGCAGCCTGCCCCGGGGTCAGCACCCCACAGGCGCCAGGCTGTCAGTGCCCTCAGGAGTGGGTCTGGGCCCCCCAGATGAGTTGGTGGCGGCTCCCTGCCGGCATCTGTTGGAAACACCCACCCCAGCCCCCTGCGGCTGCTCCTGGCTGCCCTCTTGACCGCCAGCACAAGTGAGCTTTGCAGGTGGGGGGCCCCGGCCGGGAGGCCCAGAGATGGGAGAGCTGGGAGCCTGGGCGCTGCGTAGGCATCGGGCAGCAGAGCTACGCTGTCTGTGGGGCGGGGGGCGGTCAGCAGGGCAGCCACAGAGCCTGGCCAGCCTGTGTGCTCCTTGCCAGCAGCCCAGGTGACAGGAGCACGCCCTGGAAAGAGGCTGCAGTTCACCTGCATTTGTGAACTGCAGCTTCTTGTCCCTTTTTCAAGGTCAGAGTAGCGGTTACAAACCATTACTATTAACGCTGCTTTAAAAAATTTAAACACAATAGCTTTATAGTTATAAAAATAACACATGCTAAATATGTTAATATTTGCGAAAGGTAGATACAAAAATACAAAGTATCCAAAGCCCCCTGCTCATTTTGGGGGCGGTAAACCCACTTAGACCCTGAGTCGGGCTGGGAGATGGTGTTCACCGCCGCAGCGCTGACCGCCCACGGTGGCTGCGACAAGCTAATAGGAGCCGGTCACTAGTTCAGGTGCAGGGCCCTGAGTTCTCGTTCCTGTGTGTCTGTGCTCTGTCTGTAGCCCCCAGAGGGCCTGTCTGTCTGAGGTGGGTCACCACCCGCCTGCCGTGTGCACCTGCACAGCGGCTGGGAATGGACCTGGTGGCCATGGGTCCTGCCTCCGAGGCTCCTGGCAGGCTCTGGGGACGCTCCTGCTCCTGCCTCCCTCTCTTCCCAGGCGCAGTAACAGCATCTCCAAGTCCCCGGGCCCCAGTTCCCCAAAGGAGCCCCTGCTATTCAGCCGCGACATTAGCCGCTCGGAGTCGCTGCGCTGCTCCAGCAGCTGCTCCCAGCAGATCTTCCGGCCTTGCGACCTGCTCCACGGGGAGGTCCTGGGCAAGGGTTTCTTCGGACAGGCCGTCAAGGTGAGCCTGGCACGCGGCTCTGCTCCGCCACCCACGGCCTCTGCCACGGCCTGCGCGACTCCCGGCCTTCTCCTGGCTCAGCGCCCGGCCTCTCAGGCCCCTGCGGGCCGGAAACCCAGACTGGGGTGAGCCGTGCCCGGGGGCAGCGCGCTTGCAGCGGCCTGTAGTGGGCGTCTATAGACCCAGAGGCCCACGCCGGGCAGCCCGCAGGGAGAACCTGGAGCGGCCCCTGCTCCCTGGTGAGCAGTGTCAGAGACTAATCTCTGTCTCTTTCTCTCCTCCTCCTGTGCGGAGAGCTGGGGGGGGTCAGGTAAGCCGCGTGTCTCAGCTTGTGGGGTGGGGCTGAAGAGCCCCCGGCCCCGGCCGCTGCTGCATGTCTGTGGCACTGACCCTCTGCCTCCAGACTTCTGTTCCCCAGGGGCTCACTCCTGTGTCCGAGGACCGAGGTCCTGCTTGGCTTGGCAGTGTCCCATCCTGCCTCCGTCCCCACCCCGTTCTGGTTCTCACCTCCCTCCGCGCATGCCCGGCTCTTCGGGAGGAGGGGTGCCCCTCCGGCCCTGTGCCCTGCTGTCTTCTCCACGTGCGCTCTGCGGCCCGTCAGCTGAGTGCCCCCGACGGGGGCTGGTCCGGAGGTGTCCACACCCCAGTAACGGTCACCTTTCCCGCAGGTGACTCACAAAGCCACAGGCAAAGTGATGGTCATGAAGGAATTGATTCGATGTGACGAGGAGACGCAGAAGACTTTTCTGACTGAGGTAAGAAGGTGGGATGGGTTCGTCTGTGAGAAGTAGCACCTTAGTGTTAGGAGCCACCATCTCAGTGTCCCGGCTGCTGCAAACTGCAGCGGGATCACGTGTCCCCGCGTGCGCGCAATGGGGACGGAGTAGCAGTGAGGGGCGTGGCTCACGGGCACACAGGTGTGGAGGCGGGCGTGGTGGCAGAGCAGTCAGTGCGGCTCCCGCGGTCGCCACCGCACAGCCTCTTTCTGGCCAGAGGCCTGGCACCCTTGCCACGGAGTCCCCACCAGCTCCCGGGTCGCTGTTACTTCGTCGCGGGCACCTGCCAGCCGCCCACCGCAGCCGCCCACCCCCGGGCCTCCTGTGCGCAGGACCCCCGGGTGCGGCCCTCCTCACCGCCCTAGCTAGTGCCCGGCCACCCGCTCAGCAGGGCAGGCGGCCGCGCCCGCCAGGCTGGCCCCTGCAGGAGGGGGAGGACGTGGAAAGGAGCCGCGCCGTGTGCCGCCTCGTCCGCAGGTGAAGGTGATGCGTGGCCTGAACCACCCCAACGTGCTCAGGTTCATTGGGGTGCTCTACAAGGACAGGAAGCTGAACCTGCTGACGGAGTTCATCGAGGGGGGCACGCTGAAGGACTTCCTGCGCAGCGTGGTGAGCGCACCCCGAGTCCCCAGGCGCCAGGAGGGGTCCCGGTGGACCCCTGCGCCACTGCTGCCCTGGAGCCACGAAGGCCGCGGGCTCTGTTGCCTGCAGAAGCCGTGCTGCCTGGGACCGTGCACGCAGGGACGGGTGGCCGCAGACTCGGTGCAGCACCCTGACCTGCAGTGGGACAGGGCCCAGCACCTCCAGTGGCATTTCCCTCCCTGCAGGACCCGTTCCCCTGGCAGCAGAAGGTCAGATTCGCCAAAGGCATCGCCTCTGGAATGGTGAGTCCTGCCAGGACCTCTGCAGCGTGTCGGGGGCACCAGGGGCAGAGGGGGCGCGTCGAGTGCCGTGCTGGGAGCAGGTGGGGACTGCGCTGCCCGGGAGCTGGAGGAGCGGACAGGGCTCAGAATCACATGCAGGTGCCTCGGCAGAGCCGGCTTGAGGCGGTGAAAGCAGCACAGACCTGGAGGGGCGGGAGAGATTGTCTCTCACGGGCTGCGGGGACACCGTCCCGGCAGTGGCGCCACAGACCGCTGCTGAGTGCGTTCCGCATCGGGCACCGCGCCGAGCTCTCGCCTCAGGTGCGTGCTTGTCCTCACAGCAAGCAGCTTGGCTCTCGGATGAGAAGTGAGGGAGAAGGACAGTGCGGGCTGTGGGCTAGTCCGTCTGGGGTGGATTAAGGGCCTGTGTTTGAGGCGCAGGAGTCTGGACCTTATTTGGGAAGTCAGAAAGATGTGAAAAAGAAAATTTTGTTTCAAGGAAAGGTGCAGGCAGGGATGTAGGTGAGCAGGCAGGCAGAAACAAAGGAGGAAGGAGTATTGATTTTATTTTTATTGTTGTTCATCTTAGTGATTCACCCTGAAACCGGGAAAGCAAACCTGGGTTCTTGGGATGTACGTGGACTGTGCTCCTTTGGAGGCAGATGACCTAACTGCTACTCCAGGGTGCAGCAGGTGTAAAAATTATTGAGCAAGAAGTTCTGTGCCAGGACTGTGTGATTTTGAAGGTGAATCTGTGTGGTCAGTAGGTGGGGTGCATTTGGGAGAACTCAGGGCAGCAGGCCTGGGTCGTGGGCTCGTGAAGCCTCAGGTTTCTGAGCTGCGGTGTTGCTGTGAAGACAGGCGGCTGGGGGGTCAGGGCGGAGAAACTGGTTTGCTGTGAGGGAATAGGCGTGGCGGGGAGGAGCTGCAGGAGCGGCGGTGTCATTTTCCAGCTATTTGGGGGTGGCAGTGACAGTCCAGAGACAGGTTTGGGCGCCGTGTAAGGCGCAGCCCGTGGGAAACTCAAGGAACCGGTTTGGGATGTGGGGCCAGAAAGAGAGCAGACAGCTTTGGGAAGAGCTAGGATCGTGCCGCTGAGGGACACGCTGGCAGGACATCCCAGCAGCCTCTGGGCTCCGGGTAACGAGCTTAGGGAGCACCTGCTGGCCACCGGCTCTTGCTGAGGGGCAGGAGGCATGGGCTGGCGGGTCAGCTGGAGAAGGGCTAACATGAGGAGGCTGGAAGGAAAACCAGGCGCCAGGAGTCAGGGATGGTGGGGCTCGGCAGCCTTTGAGGAGGGGCTGGTGGGTCACGTGCAGCAGGGGTTCTGGCCGAGCCCCCACCTGTGTGACTGAGCCCAGGAGCCTCGGGACGGAAGCCACACGCAGGGCTGGGGCGTGGGACGCCACACTGTCCATGTCTGCGGGGGAAGGAACAGGAAGTGGCCCCCGAGTAGCGAGCCCTGCGGGCAGGACTTGCATGGAGTCGAGGGTGAGGTTACAGCGTGGATCAGGAGCTGCGGGGGCGCCCAGCCTGAGGGGAGCTGTCAGGACACAAGCCAGCCGCACCCGGAGGTCACTTTGTCCCCTGCTGCAGGGAGGGAGAGACCAGGGGGCTGAAGCCAGGGGCCGGGGAGAGGGTGCGGCAGCGGGCCGGCCGCTGCGTCCGGGGGCGCTGGCTGCGGGCGGCCTGGCTCTGGGCTGCGAGGAGCCGGGGAGGGGCTGCGGGAGAAAGCAGGGGGCTTCGGGCAGCCATGGGCTTGGGATCGGTGAGCAAAAGGGTGGGCGGCTAGAGGCGGCCGCGAGAGGGCAGTGGGCGACGGCGGGTGCTGGGGTGAGGGCCCGCGGGTCGGGCGGCGGCCAGCTCGTGCGTCTGCCGCAGGCCTACTTGCACTCCATGCGCATCATCCACCGGGACCTGAACTCTCACAACTGCCTCGTCAAGCTGGTAGGCCCCCGCCCGCGCTGTCCCCAGGGCTCCCGCCCTGCCCTCCTGCGCCCGAGTTCGTGCACACTGCCGCCGCCTCCCCCTTTAAAACCCCGCGGTTGACAGGAACTTCCAAGTTCTTCGTGTAAAGGGCCTGCGGCTTCACTGTCTTGCCCGCTTTCGTCCTGTGAAGCAGCTCAGTGCAGACCCGCTTCAGTCATAGCACCCGAGGCCCAGACTGAGGCCGTCGCGCCCGTCACCGCACAGTGACCGTTTGGGGCCCGTATCCCGCCCGCCCCTCCCGCGCCGGCCGGCAGTGTCCCTTCCGGGGCCTCGCAGCCTGGCTTCCGGTGTCCGCTGACTGACTCCGCCCCACGCTCCGCCCACGCCGAGCAGCCCCGCTCCTTTCCCACGAGACTGCCGCATAGCCATGTGAAGCACGAACCTGCCCGTGCCCCCCACTGCCTGCCTCCACCTGGTCTTGTCTCACCCGAGTTCTAGCTGCGGCCTCGCGTCTTTGAGAACAAGTCAGGGCAGGGAAGAAGCAACACCGAAGAAATGCTTTCCTGCCCCCGGTTCCACCTGCTGGGCCCCAGAGCCGTCCTCCGGGCTCGACGGGGTGGGGGGGCCTGCCACGCACGTCCCGGGGTCGGGGAGGTGGCTGCGCACAGGTCAGACTGTTGGAAAGCCGAAGCTGGGGCCGGCTGCTGGTCAGCTCCTGCTGTGACTCAGCTTTGCTCCCCACCTTCCCCGTGTCTGGGGCTGCTCACGTGCCCCAGCCGAGGGGCGGTCTGGGCGCGCCCCTCCAGTCTTGGCCCGGCCCGGCCCGCAGGACAAGACCGTGGTGGTGGCCGACTTCGGGCTGTCGAGGCTCATCGTGGAGGAGAGGAAGAGGCCCCCGGCGGACAGGGCCGGCAGCAAGAAGCGCACTTTGCGCAAGAACGACCGAAGGAAGCGCTACACGGTGGTGGGGAACCCCTACTGGATGGCCCCCGAGATGCTGAATGGTGAGCCCACGGCCGGCGCCTGTCCCGGGCCCAGACCCCAGGGCTGGGTGCCAGGCGGGCCACAGGAGCCCCTCCCTCCGTGAGCCAGGCCTGCCGGCTGGAGGAGGAGAGAACTGCAGGGCTGGCTTCCCGGCCCCAGCACAGCTCAGCCCTGGGGCTCAGGCTCTCGCTTCTGTGCTGCGCGCTGGTGTGCGGGGGCCCCCTGGTGGCTAACGCACAAAGCGGCGGGAAACGCCGGCCGCCCTTCTGCGTGCTGAGCACAGGCGCACAGGAAAGAGAAGGGATTGCGTCCTTTCGGAATATAAGGCCCAGAGCTCAGTAGCCTGGTCAGGAGCACAGAGCTGGCCAGTGGCAGCGTCCCGAGGAACCGCTGCGGCGCACTCCTGTCCTTGCAGCTTCGTGCTGGGCGGCGCTGCTTTTGAAAGGCCGCCGAGGCAGCTCACCCAGCACTAAGAAGAGACGACCCTCAGGTGGATCTGTGCCGGCACCACGGGGACACCCCCTTGAACCTGTTCCAGTCCTGGGTCCTGCAGCCAGCCTGGTGGGGCCTAGAGTCCATGCAGAGCAAGAAGTCAAATATCTGTTCTTCTCTGTCCCCAAGGAAAGAGCTATGACGAGACCGTGGACATCTTCTCTTTCGGGATCGTTCTCTGTGAGGTGAGCTGGAGCGCAGGCCAGGCCTGAGGCACAGCGGCAGCTCTGTCCTCCTCAGCACTGGGCCTCTTCCCCTCGGGCTGGGTCGCTCGCTACAAAATCAACGTGGGCATCGGAGTGCACCCTTTATAACGCATCTGGTCACACATTTGTGTCTCAGTCCCGTGAAAGTAGGGAAACTGAGGTGAGAAAGGGGCAGTGGTGGCAGCTAGCCGCAGGGCCACTAAGCGGAGGAGACTTGGACTCCAGGAGGGAAGGCAGGAGAGTCTTTCATCTGTCCATCCGGCTTCAGGCCAGACGCAGCCGCTCGGCCACTCCTTCCCCACGTCCTGCCGGTGCCTGGCTCAGCCTGAAGGCCGGAGTAGCCGCCGCGGGACGTGCACCCAGTGCCGAAGGCCAGTCTGCCCACCGGGGCCTCCCCAGGCATGGAGCCGCCTGCCAGCGCCGAGTGCAGGGAAGAGGCGGCTGATTAGGATGGTGAAGAAGGTGCTTTGAGACTCAGCTGAGCACCTGCTGTGCACAGGCAGCCGCGTAGAGCCAGGGGTTTCCCACGGAATCAGATCTGGCAGCCCCACAAAGCCTGAGCGTTGGGGGGACAGACACGGACACGAGCGGGCAGGGGCGGTGCCGCTGTTGATGCTGCTTCTGCAGCCGCGAGGCCCTGCAGCGCTCTGCAGCCCGGCTCAGTGGAGGGACAGGCTCCATGGCCTGGCGAGCAAGCGGGAGGGGCAGCTTCCGAGCCTCAGCTTCTACCTCCTCTTCTGCCCGCCCCGGGCCACTCTGGCCGAGTGGCCGCACCTCCAGAGTGCTCCCGCCTGCCTCTCACCTGCAGATCATCGGGCAGGTGTACGCCGATCCCGACTGCCTGCCTCGAACGCTGGACTTTGGCCTCAACGTGAAGCTTTTCTGGGAGAAGTTCGTCCCCACAGACTGTCCGCCCGCCTTCTTTCCCCTGGCTGCTGTCTGCTGCAAACTGGAACCCGAGGGCAGGTTGGTACCTCTCGTTCGTCCAGCCCCTCCCAGACACAGGGTGGCAAAAACCTTGAGCTCGAGGACGCGGCTCTCAAGCGCCGATGCCACCAGACGACTCTGACACGCCAGGTCAGGGGCAGGGAGACCAGGGCCTAATGTCAAGTGACCCAGATGGGAGGCACCGCTGTTCGATACTTTAACAGAAGGAAATTCACCCACATCTGTGAATTCACCCAGTATCACCATGTTTCATGTTCTCTCCTCCACGTCCAAATACATACATTTTATCCTCCCAGATAGTTTGGTATTTGCCCTGCGTTTTCCTGGTTACTACCAGGTCTTCTCAGTGTCGTTTTTGCCAACCCCATGAAGTTCTGTTGAGACTGAACTGTTATGTGATACGCAGGACGGAGATGCTCAGGCTTCTCCGGTTGCTCTTTGTAACAGTGATGTCAGTGAGCGTCCTTATGCATTTAACTCATTTTCTCTTTTAAAGAGATCTTTTTAAAATTATTCTCACATTACAGTTTTCATTGTTACCGAAGTTACCTTGAGGCTTTTTCACATTTGCGCACGAGAAAACTAGAATTGGGGCCCGGCCCTGGGGCTCAGCAGCTAAGGTGCAGGCCACGTAAAGCCCAAGGCCCTGGGCTCAAGATCCGGTACTGGAAGAAGAAAAAGGGGGGCAAAACCTAGGATGTTTGCTTTTTTCTGTATTGAAAGTCATGTTTCTTGTAAAAATCAAGTGAAAACGTCAACATACATCGCATGGGGGGGAGTGTGCACATCTCCTGTGATCTGCTTTACCTGCCTGCCGCCACCTTACCTGTCAGCACTCGTCACCCTCCCGCGCCCTCCTCCACGTAACAAGGTGGCACAGGGCATATATGTGTATTCATGTATGTATGCACATTTTCCAGAATGTACTGCAGTAATTTTGTTTTACAGCCTGTATTTTTAAAGGATTTCTAAAGGTCTGCTTTGGAGTTGGGATCTGCTGGTGGAAGCTCTGTGTCTGTTCTTTTATGCGCCCAAGGACACAGCCCTTCAGTGACACCAGAGTAAGAACGTGAGGAGAAGACGTGAAGCGACACAGTACTTGTCGCTCGCGTCCCTTGTCAGTCACTCTCAGTGTGTTTAATTTTAGTTTAACTTAATACTTCCTAGTCCCTGCTGCGCAGACGCCGCCCGCGTGGCGTTTCCGCGCTAACCAGGCGGGGTGCTGCCAGGTGACACAGTGGAGGCACCGGGGTGAGCGTCAGAGTCGAGCCAAGGAAAGAGGGTTACTTGCTGAAAGTGCTCTTCAGGATGGGTCGGGTGGGCCTCGCTGAGAAGGCGGCAGCCACGCCTGGAGAAGGGTCAGCCTGCGGCGCCTTCACGCGTCGGGACAGCTGACATGTCGCAGCCCTGGGCGTCCGATGTTCCTGATTCTTGGCACGTCCCTTCCTGGGTGGATGCCGTGATGTGGACACGGTCGAGAACTGAAAAGGGTGTTTAAAAAGGCACTGAGTCTAGTCCTACCTTTATGATTGTGTTTTCTCTCAGACCCGGGAGGGCCTTTTTCCTGTGGACTTTCTTTTTCCACCTTTGTTTTACTGCAGTAGGTCTGACTTTACACATTAAAATTAACTCACGTGCAGGCTCCCCGCTCCTCAGACACATGTGCACACACCCTGCCCTCTGCCGCGTCCCCGGGCGATCCTCACCACTGTCCCGGGTTCCTCTGTCGAGCGCCCTCCTCGACGCAGGCCGGCCTCACGCGGCGCGAGCCCCGCTCCCACCGCAGTCAGCGCATCGCTGCAGCCGCCTGTCCCCTGCGCTGCCCACAGAAGCAGGGCCGGGCCTGCCCGGAGCACACTGTTAGGAGTGGTTGAGATGTCTTACACACACGTGGCCCTGCTCCTCTCTCACCCGCCTCCAACCCACCCTCCTTTCCTAGACCGACCTTCTCAAAGCTGGAGGACTCCTTTGAAGCCCTGTCCCTGTACCTGGGGGAGCTGGCCATCCCGTTACCTGCGGAGCTGGAGGAGCTGGACCACACCGTGAGCGTGCAGTACGGCCTGGCCCGGGACCCACCCCCCTAGCCCTGGCCCAGCCCCCTGTGGGGGCGTCCGCGGCCAGCACTGCCCCGTGGCCCGCCGTGCTGTGGGCAGGCTGCCCGCCTCCTGCAGCTCCGCGGCTGGCGCAGAAGCGCAACGAGGCCCACTGCTACCTCCCCAGAAGGCCGCGGGCGCAGCACCCCGGGACACCTCTGCGCAGGTCTGCGGGCCTGGTGACTGACTAAATCCAACACTCGCCTGAAAGCTGTGAAGGAGAACAGGAGAGTAAGAGCCTGGCCCCTGGGCCACGAGGAAGCACAGCGCGGCGGCATCGCAACGCCTGGCGGCAGGATTCCGGAGGCTCGTTTACACTGGCCAGCGTGACCTGGGCCTGCTGAGCAGGATCCCAGGGTGGACCTGCTGGGACTGCAGCCGCCGACACGGAGCACAGGAGCACTCCGGCGGGAGCGTGGACACGAGAAAGACGGGTGTGGCATGAAGTGGCGCTGCCTGTCCGCCACCTGGATGGGTTGAGGGAGCAGGTTTTGAAGAGTCCCTCTGTCAGTCTGTGGGGGAGGTGGCCGAGCGTCAGGAAGGGCTGGGCTGGTCTGTTAACCTCTGGTGTGGGGGTCGCTCCGGACAGCCCAGGGGCCCCATCAAGGTGAGGGGACTTCCACCTGGGTCCCCACTACTGCTGGGGACTGAGAACTTCTAGGCAGCGACCTTTCTGCCTGCAGCAGCTGCCCCCAAGTGCAGGACAAGACCACACACACCCTCAGAAAGCCTGTTTTCTGGCCCTGGTCACTCACGCCCCGACGGGATCCTCGGTGAGAAGCCTGTCACGTGTTTGCAGAGCCGGCGGGTTTCGGGGGTGCTCAGCCACCCGACCTGGCCTGTGGCGGCCTCTGCTCACCGTCCGCCATGCCCGGTCAAGGAAGCAACCTGGGCAGGACCAGGTGGCAGCGGACTGCTGCGTGGACACTGGGGAGACGGTACCTCAGCTGCTTTCTGACCGCTACCTCCTGTGAGCCAGCGGCTCCCAGCCTTGCGAGGAAGCCCAGGGCGCCCTCCACCAGGGACTCCGCAGATGGTGGGTGCACCCTGGGCATCGATGAGCTCGCCCGCGTTTGTCAGGCTGGGGTCCGGGTTGGACGGTTTCCGCAGCGGATGGTGGTGGTGGCAGTGGCGGGGGCGGCCAGGATGCTGCTGCTGTCCACATGGCTGTGCATCCTTGGGTGACATGTGACATACTGTACATAGGCCTGGCGTGCTGTGGGTTAGGGGTCCTCTCTGGCCGCGCGCACTTGCTACGCAGACCGTGCTGGAGGGTGGAGTCGCAGGCTTGCTGTGGGTGAGCCCTGCGTGGCCGGTTGTGCCCAGACATCCCTAGCGAGCCGGGAGCCGGGCCCCAGCTGGGCCATCAAGCTGACCAAATAAATTAAGCAGTTAACATCACCGAGGAGGCTGCGCGTGAAGTGTGACTTGGGCCGAGCACGATAGGTGAGGAGGGCCTACTGGTCTGCAGCCAGAACTGACACCCCCGGGCCCGTCGAGGGCGCCACTGACCACTCAGGCCACAGCAGGAAGCGCCTGTGCTCCTCCGAGTCACTGCTCCTTATGTGCCGTCAGCCTGCTCCAGGGAACACACCCCCCCGAAGCCACCCAGTCCTTGGAGCCGGTCTGACCGCTGCGCTGCTCTTTGGGGACCCTCCGCACCTGGCTGCTCCTAGACTGACTGCCCTGGGCCCCCCATGGGGCTGGGGGCTCCTGCATGAGGGGAAGACAGAATGCGGCCACCCAGCACGTTTCCTGGCAAGGACTTGGTCCTGCCCGTGGGGGATGGCGGGTGCCCACTGGGCAGGACAATGCTGTCCGGCGAGGGACCGGGGACAGAGTAGGCCCATGTACCCACAGCTGTGACAGTCCACGCAGGGGCAGTCTGCTTCCCAGACAGACAGGCTGAGACTTCTTGCTGACACTTCAGAGTCTGGACGGGGCACAGTCACCCTCCGTGTTCTGGGGACCCCCGTGTCCGTCCCGTACTCCTGCTGGTGGCAGCCCTCCTGCAGGGACCCTGCCCTCCACTCCCTCCTCTGAAGACTAGCCTGCAGGGTGGGGTGGGGACAGGGCTTCGGATCAGCTGCTGACTGGTAGCCACACCACCTTCCCTGCCGCGTCCCCTGAAGAGGGTCCTGGTGACAGCAGCAGCAGCCCGCGGGGGCCTCCCGGGTCGCAGAGTTCCCGGGTCAGGGGAAGGCGGCCAGAACCCGCTGCAGCGCTGATGAGGTTCCAGAAGCTTCCCACTCTGGGGGAAGTGCCCTGGCACCCCACAAAAAGTTGACAATGTGAAGTCTTTTTTTTTTTTCCTTTAAATTTATGTAAGTCAAATGCAGAGCCACTTCCTGCCCTTTATATGCAGGTGTCGGAATGAGGTATATAAAACACGCACAGAGAAGCGCTTTTGTAGAAAAGTAGAAACCGCCACGTTCTCTCCTTCAGCGTTACTAATACCAGGGGGCCCCCGAGGCCTGGGGCCCCTCAGCAAGCACTCGGAGTAGCTGCTGGAGAGAACCGGCGCACTGGCCCCTTCCCCGCAGGCGGCCGGAGGGCGCTGGAGGAAGCTCTGAGACGGGGCCACAGCGCCTCCGGGCACCTGCCGTCAGGACTGGGGGCTGGCGGGCGGCACAGTGCTGGGAGACAGGCTCTCCCCTTGGCTGTTCCTGCCCCTCCAGGCCCGTCTGTCCGGAGGCCAGCAGAACCCTCAGGTCCCTTCTGACAGTGCCGACTGTTCAAGTCACAGGTCAGTGACCCTCGCCCCCTGCCCCAGAAGAAGGCACTGGCCAGAAGGCCACAGGGAAATGGCCCACTTGGGCCACTGCAGGAGCAAACCCCCCCCAAACCTCACAACCCGGCCTCGGGCTGTTTCCAGGTCAGTCTCAGAGGCAAGTGCGAGGAGGCCCCAGCGTAATTCTCACAGGCAGCTGGCGGCTCCCACCCCGCCCCTGGAAAAGGCAGTGGGCACCCCAGGTCCACCCGAGGGCCCGAGGCCTAAGGCAGTCACGGATCCTTTACCCTCCTCCTAAGTGGAATGCTCAGTGCAGTCCTTCCCGTGTCTCCTGTGGACAGGAAGGGTCCGGGGCCCGGGCCAGACCCACAGTTGTCAAGGCACATCACTGCCAGCAAGCTGGCCCCCCAGCAGCCCAGGAGACCCTTTTCTCAGCCACGGGTCTGACTTCTGGTTCTCAGGGGCCGACAGGGAATTCCGCCCAAACATTTAAAAAACCCTACTTTTTAGATGCCTCCTCTCAACCTGCTCCACCTGAACTGGGATTATGCCACTGAGCCCACAGGAAACAAACAGGAAGGTAGTTGCCGAGGCCTTGTGGATAAGAAAGCACAGGCGAGCCTGGGCGCTCCGTCTGTCCTGGGTTCAGTGCCGGGGTACCCGCAACGTCTGGAAGCCCTTAGCAGCATGCTGCCGTCTTCACGCCAAGTACTGCTCCGAAGGGTGGAGAAGGGGCGTGCAGGACCCTGCCCAGCCTCCCTCGGCCCAGACACCTGCCTGTCTCAGGTTCACACACACACACACACACACACATACACGGGGATTAACCACAACGAAGTGTAGGTCCTCACGCTGTAGGAAGGTGGACTGTCCTGCAATGTTTGCATGGGCTCAGGCCCCAGGAGTGCCTGCTGGGCCCATGAGCGGGGCACTACCCTCCTGCAGGTCAGTGGGAGTCTGGCTGGCATGGACGACAACAGTCTTCTCATCCACGATCTCGCAGGTGGGGTTGGTGAAGGCAGACAGGGGCAGGGTGACGCGCTGCATCTCCCTCTCACACTCTTTCTGCTCGTGGCGCTCTTTCAGGTCCTTCCCCCTGCAGGGAAAGAGGGACACGTTTGTCCACGCTCCTACATGGCTTAGGTCAGGTGTGTCTCGAAGCCCAGCAGGGGCAGGAGCTGGCCAGGGTCACCGAAGATCCGTGGCTGCTGTCCTGGATTTCCATCCTACCAGACTGAATCAAACGAGGGGTGCCTACACCGTGCCCTCACCTGCACTGCGGAGGGGTGGCCGCAGCAGGAGCCTCCGAGCTGCAGCGGGGCTCGAGGAGGACAATGCAGTGCGAAGAGGCTGTTTTTAAAGGAAAGGGGCAGCAGGAATGAGGGCGCGCAGAGGGAGGGAGGCAGGCAGGGAGAGGGGAGGAAGACTTCATTTTATTTAGTTGTTCACCTTGGCAGTCCCCGTCAGCCCCAGGACGTGAACCCAGGACCTCGGGATGTATGTGGACTGTGCCCAACTCCACTCCACCAGGATGCACCAGAAAGAGAAGGTAGTTTTCTTCTTTCAGCCCAAGCTCCAGCACAGCAGCGAGCTACCCCAGACCGGACCCATCCAGGCATGGCCAGACTTTTCCGAGTCATCCTAACGTCCCAGGAGGCATAAGCCTTGCTGGAAACTGGGACTGTCGCCAGCCCGAGGACTCTGAGGTCAATGGAAAGCTGAGAAGATGACCACCAGACCCCCCAGTTTTTCAAGTTCCATTGAATTCTCATGGTGCTCAGTGACCCAAGCGGACGTGGGTGTGGCCCCGCTTTCCTCGCAGGGGACACTCACTGCAAGCTAAGCACTTCATGTGCGTCACCCCCTCATTCTCAGGTCAACCCTAGTAACCGGGCTTATACTTCCTTCTCGGGAGTCACATCAACAACACTTGCCTGGGCTAGTCAGTGGGAGAATTTCCGTGGGAAACCGAATTAAGATAAAATTGCTTGGTGGGTCAAGTGCTACTTAGGGAAAATCAGAACAACCGCTTGTGAGCTTAACAGCAATTTCACTGTTTTCAAAATGCTTTCAGATTCATTCTCTTGTTTTTTAAGCCGCTATTTACCCCCATGTCACATCAGGAAACCAAGACTCAGCCCGAGAAGTTACTCTGCCAAGGACATGGTGACCTCAGGCCACGTCAATAGGATTCTGAATGATGCTCAGAGCTCAGTTGTGACCTGAGAGGGTCACTCCCAAGAAATGAGGGGACAGTCTTCTGGCTGAACATGGAAGACTCTTCCCACCAGACGGGGCCAGCCCCACTGCAGGCCAAGGAGCTGGTGGGCGCCCAGCACAGTGCCCACCATGCCCAGGTCACCATGGTCTGACGCCAAGGTGACACATGGGCACTCCAGGAAAAGGGCCACTCCAGAATGCGTCCACAGCTGCTGGATGACCCGGGGGCCCGGGCCTGGTCAGCTGTCCTCAGCGCGCTGGCTGAGATCAGATGTTGCACATGCCTCATGACACGAGGGCAGTGCTGCGAGACTGCAGCGGCCGGGCAGACGGCATCAGGCCTCTCAGAACTGTCTTGGTCAGCTGGCTCTTTCCTGGCATTCTGGTGCCAGTCGGCCTGAGCTCGGGCGTGGCAGCCTTGGCAAACCTAACCTCCCGAAGCCCTGGTCTCGTGAAACAGGGACAGTCATCATCCCCAAGCAAGTGACTGGAGAGGAAAGCACTGAAAACAGGAACTGCTGCACTCACAGGTTGCTATCCATTCTGATTTTCCCTGAATATGCCTGGACCCACCAAGCAGTTTCATCTCGCCTGCTCCTGTCACTGGCTGAGGCCAGCAGTGATTTCCGCGGCCTCGGTGCCGCCCCTCGTCTAAGTCTCTGGGCCCTAACTTCATCGTCTGTAAAACAGTTGGACCGATAACCCCAGAGGCCCCTGCCTTTGTGTAGGTTCCCTCTCAGGGATGTGCTCTAACCCTGATTTCTCACTGGGAGGTCACAGCAGGCCAATCCGGGAGCTTGTTCCCAAGTGACTGCGTCTCTGCACATGGGTCTGAGGCTTCCATTCATCCTTGTGAGCCTCCAGACTGGACACCACAGCCCGTCTGGGAAATAACTCCCAGATGCCCAGAGGGGAAGGAGAGGCACAGGGCGAGTCAGAGTTAGACTGAGACAAAAGGCCCAATTCCTCCAGAAAGGCAATTTGTTTTGCTTTGTAAAATCACCCTATGTCACCCTCTTTTTTTTTTTTTTTTTTTTAAGAGGAAAGCAGGCAGGCAGGCAGGAAGGAGGCCGGCAGCAGGCAGGAAGAGGGAGGAGGAAGAAGTACGTCATTTATTTCACCGTCCGCTGTAGTTGCTCTCCTGCCCCGGATCTGGGCCTTGAACTATATGTGGGCTGCACCGCAGACGCAAGCTTAACACCCGAGCCACCAGGACGAGCCCAAAAGACAGTCTGTAAAAGCAGCACGCAGGTGTCTTTTGAATGTCAGAATCGCAGGGGTTGGAGGGAAAGCGGGGCTCACACGTTCTGAGAGCTCGCTAAGGCAGCAGGACCTGGCCTCGCCGGACCCGCAGCGGGAAGGCCTGCCGCCGGCCACTCACCCACCTCCACACCGACTTTGCAAACGACATCTGCCCCATTTAAAGACAAGGAATGGAGCTCCACGGTCCTGCGCTCCCGCTTCTCTACCACGCCTCTGGCTGCAGCTGGGATGCCTCACGCACAGGTCATGGGGGAAAGCGCTTCACATCAATGGGGCAGGGCGGGCTGAAGAGGAAGCAGGTGCCGCTCACCCACTGTCCTCACCTTCCTCGCTAGAGGCACCAAAACCCACCAGCCCGCCGGCCTCCTGCTAACGGTGCCGCCGGTGCATCCTAGACAGGAAGCACTGCCCCAGTCACTCCAGGCCCAAGAGGGGCCGTCAGGCCTGCGGTACTGATGCCCGGCCTGGCCCAGCCTTCTCCGGGCGCCTTCACAGACTCAGCGCCTCTCCAAAGGGTGGTGTTGACTTCGCTGTGCCTCTTTACCAGAAAGTGAGCGCTCCTCGGAGCTAGCAGACGCTGTGCTTGGAGCAGGGACAGGGAGCTGCTTCGTCACAGGCTGGCCACTGGAACTGCGTGGCCCAGACACCAGGACCAGCCCGCCCCCACCCGCCGCGGTCCAGAGAGGACGCGGCCTGCCCTCCCTTCCAGCGTCATCCCCCTGGCCTCAAGGCCTCTGGCAGATTGAGGGCGCCCGCCAGCACAGGTGTGGGCGGAAAAGCTGCCTGCCTCCGACATCCGGAGTAATGGAGGCGCCAGGCCTCCTCCTGGCAACACGGCTTTCTTCAAATTACGCACTTCGGAGGCACTGCTGCTTCGCCGTGGGTGCAGGGGCGCCAGTGTGTCCCCGTGCAACAGACAGGGACCCGGTGCAGCGGAGTGGCCAGACCTGCCCCCACACCACTTCCTGCAGGCGGCTCCCTGGGCCCACACGTGGTTTCCCTGCTACAGCCTATTCTTAGCACTTTCGCTGAGGAAAGGGGTGGTCCTGCGGCCAGTTTACAGAAGAGTGAATTCGAACCTCAGAGCAGTCCCGTGACAGCCTCGAGACACTAATCGAGAAAAACAAGGTCCTGACTTCCTTGCGGGGCAGAATCAAGGAGTTAGCTGAGCACCTGGAGGCCCGAGCCCACAGGCTGCAGGGGAGCCACGGGCGAAGGAGACAACAGCGGGAAGGACGCGGGTTGAGTCCGTGACTACTGGTCAGGCCAGGACCAACGCACCACATCCTCCAACTCTGACACCCACAGGCCGCGTCAACCACCCACCGAGGACAACGGCCTCCAACAGGAGTCAGGAGATGCTCTCTAGTCAAAATCTCCCTCCTCTGGAGCCTCTTGTGTCCTGAATCCTGGAAGCTCCAAGGACTGGGGCTCAGAAAACACCAGTCCAGTGCCCACATTTTAAATAAAAACGGCCAAATGGGCGCGCCCTGGTGGAGTAGTGGTTGGATAGATCACCTCCCAGGGAGCACACAGTCTGGGCTTGCGTCAAGTCCAGGTTCAGCGGGAGGCAGCCAGTGTGAAGAACTGAATCAAAAATAAAGTGCTGCTTCCTCCTCTCCCTGCCTGCCTGGTCGCCTTCATTCCTGCCTGCACCTTTCCTTAAAAAAGAAAGAAACAGCTCTCGTTTCTAACTGCTTCCTGTGTGCCTCGCACTCGGCCACATGCCTCGGCCCCCGCGACACTCTGGAGCAGGAACTAGAAGCAAGCAGCCCAAGTCCACCGCCAGCCAGTCAGCAGCAGAGCTGAGACGGCACCACCCAGGGCCAGGCGAGTGACCGCAAGCAGCCTCTTGCCTCGGTTTCCTAATCTGCACACTGGGGCTGGTAACAGCACTTGCCTCATAGGACGGCCGGGAGAATGGAGCGGACTGACGTGAAGTGCTGAAGCGGCGTCTGACGTGGTACATGTTCACACTTCCGCTGCTGCGACTCTACCCGGCAGCCCCCTTTTCTCACCTGTGAAGTGAGGTGGCGACTGCACCACCTCTAAGGACCCCAGGCCTTCTGTGACACTGGGGCTGTGGGCTCAGACACTGGAAAGTGAAGGCCCCCACGCCACTTCCTTCGTAGGAAAGCTTCAGACCGTAGAGGAGAAATACCACCCACTCCGCACTGAGAATCAAATCTCCTGGTTTTGCCCCAAAATGGCAAATACATTTCCCCAGAGTCCGCCAGTACTGTAAAAATGAACGTCCTCTGGAGAGCCTGTTCTACACGGAGTCTCGAACTTCTTTCTCTATTTATGCGTCCTCTGCTGTCCCAGTCACAGGTACTATCCCAAAGTTCCCAGGTAACCTCGGGCTTTCTCACGTAGTGAGGAGCAAACTGGCTGTCTGCCTCCCGTTCACTTTTCCCCTCTGCCCCGGAGGAGATCCCACTGCTTACAACAGGAAAGCCAAGTCCCACTGAAGGCAGCGCCCAGGAGCTTTTCTAATAGACACAGAAAAAAAATCAGTCTGTGGATTCCTGCGAAAATGCCTCGCCTGATTTCTGCACTACCAGCCACCTCCACATCAGGAACGCTGGACGAGACGTGGGGATCTGGTGCCAGAAGAGCTGGGTTTGAATCCAGGTTCTAACACCCCCAGGCAGCAGGAACTTGAAAAAGTTATTCTGCCCCTTTGATGACGGACTCCTCATCTGTTTGATGGAGAACAAGGCGTGCTGGCAGAGCAGTTTGCTCAGCTATCTTTGTCCGGCACAGTCCACGTACATCCCAAGGAGGCGGGTTCGCATCCTGGGACCGGGATGGACAACTGAGATGAACTACTAAGTAAAGTGTTTCTTCCTCCTTCCTCTTCCTGCCTGTACCTTCCCTTTAAAAAGTAATGGGGAATAAGAACCCCTCCCTTGCAAGGCTTTTGAGTGAGGAGTAAAGGCACCAAGGGAAAAGCTTGTCCAAGGTCACCTGGCAAGACTAGAACCAAGTCTTTACATCGTGAGTATGTTTTCCTTGCGCAACACCTCACTTCCTTTCTCTGATTTTCCTTGAGTCTGATTTTACTGTGCACTTTCCTCCCCTCTTCTCAGGAGCCCAAAGAGAAGCTACTGACCTCTTGTAGGTGTAGCCCAAGACAATGCCGGCTCCGATGGTAATGATGATCACCATCATGGTAATGCCCAGCACAGAGCCTGCCGAAGACAGGACACAAGGCCCCATTAGCCTCACTCCAGACAATCAGCCGGAACCATTTCTTGATGAACCCCACTATCAGGGGTGCGGGATCATACCCAGGGTTCCCAGGTCCTTTTTCTCCTTGGAATTCACATGCACACGCTGGCTGATCCCAATCACGGGCTGTACAGCCGCTGCCTTGCTCCTGGCAGGCAGGGTGTTGGCAGGAGCAAACACCTGCACTTCGTCTTTGCCTGGCACTTCAGATGCCTCCTTGGTTTCGGTGGCCGCGGTTGGCAGGGCCTGGGAAGTGGTCTCTGGAGGTGAAGTGAGAAAAAGTTCTCATCAGAGACTGCATGGCAGAACCTGGCCTGAGTGTTGGGGGAGATGAAGGGACTCCACCTGAGAACAAACGTGCACACAGGTGCACACACACCCTGAGGCAAGACCAGGCCTGCAGGGGCTGCACCCTAGTTGGAAAAAGCTGATGTGAAGGGAAGTGTTAAGCAACGGCCCCTCCACCGTCCCAGCTCATCGTCTGGTCAGATCCCTGGCACCTCCGAGGCCTGCTCAGATGCCATGTCCTCCAGGCCGTCCCCTGTCCCCTTCCGCCGGGAGCAGCAGCGCACGGCGGCGGGCCGCATAGCGGCGGTCTTCGCGGGCGCCCACCCTCAACCGAGAGGCGCCGCGAGCCTGCGCTCTGGCGTCTGGGAGCTGGATTCAAGGTGGACGCGCTGCCTGCGGCGAATCGCTGACCTCTGGGCTCAGAGCCCCAAGATGACTTCCCCCGGGGCGTCGCCCCGCACGCCTTGGGCAAGCGGGGGCCCGCGCCCGCGGTTGTTTACTCGGCGCTCGCGGAGGGTGAGCTCACGCCGAGCGCGGCGGCCAATGGGCGCTCGGCGCCGCGGCCTGGAAACAGCCCTGGCCAATCGGACGGCTCGGGGAGCGGGGCGGGGCGCGTGGGGGGCGTGGCCGCACGTGCGCGGGGCGGTGGCGGCGGCGGCGGCGGCGGCCGCCGGGCGGGGTCGCGCCCCGGGCGCCCCGGGCGCACCTGGGCAGCCGAGGTCCTCGCACGGCCTCTTCTCGGGGGCGCCGCGCTCGCCGCTCACGTAGCACCAGGGCCCGCGGGGGTCGCGGTCCGGGTTCCGGCAGTAGCTGTGGTTGCCGACACCTGGGCGGGAGACAAGGCGCGGTGGGCCGGGGCCGGGCCGCCCCGCCGCCCCGCCGCCCCGCCGGCCCCGCCGCCCCCGCCGGCCCCGCCGCCCCCGCGCGGCCGACACTCACGCTGCTCGGGCGCCGGCGCCCGGCCGCTCTGCGCGTCCAGCCAGTTGAGGCAGCGGAGGCCCGGGGCGGGGGCCGGCTGGTCCGCCCGGTAGCGGCGGCCGTCGTCCCAGAGGCAGCCTGTGAGGAAGAGGCCGGGACTCCTGAGGGGCCGGCGCCGCGCCCGTGGGCCGCCCGTCCTCGCGCGGAGACCCTCCTGTCCTCACGGCGGCTGTGACGGAGCGAGGCCGGGGGCTGCTGTGGGGCTGGCACCTGCGGGGCAGGCGGCCCGGGTTCGGCCCTAGTGGGGCGCGGGGGTCCGGGTCGCTGCGGATGCCCGTGTTACGTAGACGCGCGGCCACCCTCGCAGGCAGCTCCCCCAGGGACCCTACCAAAGCCTGGATGGGGGACACAGCCCCGCAGGGATGGACCGGGCCTCGGGACCCCCACGCCCGCCCTGGCAGGAAGAGGCCGGGGAGGCGTTCACCTCGAGCAGAGCCCCTGAGAAAAACACCACCTGGGGAGCAGAGGAGTGAACCCCTAAGTTCCAGCCACTCGGGAGCCATGGGCAAGAAAAAGGAAAGAGAAAGTGCCTACTTGGCTTTGTTCTTCAGAGCAAAGATGGAGCTGCAAGCCTCTGGCAGGGGAAGGAGGGGAGGAAAAAGGCTGGCACCGGGACGGCAGGATGGCCTCGGTCGCCCGTCAGCGTCCAGGCGGGGAAAGGGGGAGCGGTACACTCTGCTTCACTGCGCTGCTGCAGAAGGCAAGCTGGGACTCACCTCCAGATCCATAGGCTTCTGCCAGGAGCATGTTGCTGACTAGGAATGCTCGCGCCCAGGCAGGCAGCATCCTCCCCTCCGCCGGCTTGCAGGTGATGCAGCGGCTAGTGTCCAGCCAGGGTCCCCTTGGCGCAGGCTCTGCCTCTCCTTGCAGCCTTGCAGTCAGACCCGCCTGGTTAGACTGCTGGTAAACAGCCTCTCTAGAGCTGGGAGCTTCCCAGCTGCTTGCTGCAGCGAGATGTTTTTCAGCTGAAAGGCGCCCCCTGGGTCCTAAGCCTCCGATGCCAAGATCACCAGCCCTGAGCTGAGAGGCGCGCAGCTGGGGGAGCAGTGGGGGCTGCGCTGAGCAGCGATCAGATGCGAGATCAGATGCGACTGGCGGCATCCCCAGGGCTTGTCAGCAATCCGGACTCCATTCGTGTGAGTCCAGAGGCATCGTGGAGGAGGGGGTATAAAGGCTAAGGGGGACCAGGGTCAGGAGGAGATGCCAGCCACACTCCCAGGAGGATTCGACAGCCCTCACGGGACACGGACCCGCACGTCCAGGTGGAAGAAACTCTTTCCTCCCTTCTTGAACAGGGAACTTTGTGGTTTATACATGTGAACACTGATAGTTGATTTTTTAAACAGTTACTTTGCCAGAGTCACGTGAGTCACCTTCCTCGGCTTATATTTGGGACTGGGGGTGGCCTATATAGTAGGAATACAAAGGGGCCCTCTTTGGTTGAAAACAAATGTAAATATTGGAGACCACGCTTTCTTTCCACCAGCCTGAATGCATATAGAGGAAGTAAAAGAGGAATAATATTCGCTCACCCCCGCTCCCTGGGGGAGTCCATTAGCAGTGATTTGCGCATTAAATGTCTTCACGTCCTTGTGACTGGCCTTTTGGAGTTGGGCAGGAGGGCCCTCTTCCTGCGTGGCTGACAGGTCCGGTTCCCGGGCGGTAAGGGAGAGCCAGCGGGTGATTCGCCAGGGTTACCTTGTGACTCAGGCAAATCTCAGAATAGAAATGGGAGACTATTCCAGGGCATGCGTCTTGCAGGCAGTGATTCAGGGAGGCGGCGAAGAAACGTACTAAACAAACTTCAAAAGTTTTATCAAGAAAGAGCATGCGTGTCAATCCAACGAATCGGACGTGAATTTAATTCACTGCAGCTCAGTTTCAAGCGCGGAAGGGGCAGAGAGAGCCATCTGGCTTACTCTTTAGAGATGTTTACGGACAGCGTTTATTACTTCGGTCCGTTTTGTAAGACGTGTTGCTTTGTTTCCAGTCAGCCCTGTCTCCACAGAAGCTGTGATTCAGTCTGTAAAGTGACTCACACACCTACACAGATACGCCAAGATGCTGGAATTGAACAATTCTAATACTCGGTGATCTTTTTTTTTTTTTTTTAAGAAGCTTCATGAGAGATGTAGCTCTAGATATTTAGAACATCCTGTGAACAAAATATGTGAAATCTCTGCTCTCATGGAGTATATTATAGCTGGGAAAGACACTACTATTTAGCGTGTCAGGTGGGCCTAAGTGTGATGAAAACAGTTGAGGCGGCGCCCCCTGCTGGCACAGCAGCTGCACTCACGCCACCTGACACTCCAAAGTCCCAGGTTTGATTCCTGGTCCCGGTGGGGAGCAACCAAGATGAGCAACTAAATACAGTAAAGTGCTGCTTCCTCCTCCTTTCTCCTGCCTCCTCTGCTCACCTTCATTCCTGCCTGCCCCTTTCCTCTAAAAGAAAAAAAGAAAAAGTGAAACAGCAAGAGAGAGTAACAGGGTGATAACCTTACTTGCTAAAGAAAATTTACCCGATTTTCAGAAAACCAGTAGGATATTTTCTATAGGCAAAAGACTGAAGGCACAATCTTCCTTGCAGGTCCTAAATACTCTTTCACTGCTGCAAGAGATATATGTATTTTGGTTCATTACATAAAACATACAGGCTTGAGAACATGATAATGCTGTTTTTAATTTCAGAGTAGTTGGGGGTTCTTCAGAGTGATCCCCAAGCACCTAATTGATTCTCTTTCTGTTGCGGTAAGTGCTCCATTATTGTTTGATGAAATGCTTCCCCTTAGGTTCCGAATGTCTGTTTTACTTTTGCTGGAAGGTACGTTTCACTCGGATTCTGATAGAGACAGGCTGTGTAAAGCATGGTACCATCTTCAGATTACCTGCGGTCGTGTGTCAGGTGCCAGGATTTCTCACTCAGAAAACCAAAATTTCCTTGCCTATTGCTGTAATCTTTCTGTTTTAAAAACTGCTCTCTTCCCTAATTTACACACCTTGATATTTGGAAAAACCTTATTTCGTGCAGTGTGTCTCATCAGGGACAGCACTGTCTAAAAAGATATAAGACAGGCCAGAAGAGGTCTTTTTTAGCTTAGTCATCTCTGCTTTCTCTCCCCTTTGTAATTAAGGCATTTATTGGCGTGATTTGATTTTTTTTCGGGAATGAAGGACCTGTTTCTCAGTCCTTCAGAGGCTTATTCTATTAAAATCCTTTCAGTACCTTCCTTCCTCAAGGAAATCAAATTTAGTTCGGAGATATGCCTGTCTTCGTTGATGTTTCGATCTTTTGCTTATGATCCAGATTTGAACTTTAGCTTTATATATTGGTGCAGTATGGCCATTATTTGTGGCCTGTAATTTCTCTAAACTGTAGATTGCTTGTGCAAAATTTATTACAATAATACGATGTAATACTAATCAAATACTTACTTTGGATTGCTTATATCCCTAAAAATAGCATTGTGAAATATAATACTCATATTTTACTAAATATTTCAAGGGTTTTGACTCAGTTTCCTATTAAATCATTACTAATCCAGAGAGACATAGCCATACTGTTAACTCAGAAAATTGCTCCAGAGTGTTTCCCACTAAAAACAGGCAGTTCTTTTTAATAGCAGGGTTTGTTAGTGGAAGAGGGAGTAGGAGCCAGGGAGGACCCGGGTTCATGGCCTGGGACCAGGGGTACGACTGAAATGAACAATTCAAAAAAAGGTTCTTCCTCCTCCTCTCTCTTCCTGCTGCCTGCCTGTTTTCATTCCTCTTTAAAAAGGAAATAAATAAATAAACGGGAAGGAAGCCATAAAGCTGTTTACAAGGAATGCATTTTGCCAGTAAAAGAGGGCTAAGGTGTTGGTAAAAAATCTTTGAAGTAACAGTGAGTTGGGTCTGGCTGTTATCTCCATATGATGGTGAGTGTGGGTGTCCCCTTGTGGCTCAGGAGGCTGAGACACAGACCATGCAAACAAAGTGCAAGAACCTGAGTTTGCAACCCAGGGCCAGGACGTGGGGGAGGGGTCCAAAATAAATAATGTAAATAAAGGCAGTTTCTTCCTTTCTCTTCTTTCTTTCCTGCCTGCCTTCCTCTCTTTAAAAAAAAAAAAGGAACGATAGATAGATACTGGGTGTATAATTACACCCTGAGCAGGGGGTAGTTTTATGAAGCTTGGTAAGGAAATACTATTCCAGTCAAAATATCTCAACCCCAAGGCCATTTCTTTGAAAGTATGACCTTCAATAAATTCATAGTTAAGTGTTTAATGAGTGTTTAAAACAGAGGGGAAAGCAGAGCGTCATTTAAGGAACAAGACTCTGCAGAGACTGGAATTATTTTAAGTATATTGAACAATGAGACAGCCAGGTTTGTGGATCACAGGCTACCTTCAGAAACAAGACGCTCCGCTGGAACTGCAGCATTGGTTTCGGGAAATGAGGGGAAATCAAACCATCGCAGCGATGAACCAGTTTCAGTGTCATGGGGAAAACACTAGATGCTATAAACTTAATTGGTTGGTAAGATGAGGCCGTGCATATTTAAGGAAAATTAATCCAGGAAATTACAACAATACCTCATTTGCACGGGGTTTGCATGTTCGCCAAACTCAGTAAATGGAACCTGCAGATTCAGAGATTTACCAGAACCCAGAATGAGCTTCAGCACCCGCAGGGGGCCAGGTTTTTTACAGCTCTGGGCTCCCGTTTCGGCGCTGCAGGATATGGATAAGTCACAGCTGTCTGTAATTCCAGGTGTCCTTAGCCTGTTACTGTCGTGGTTGAAAGTGCAGTCATCTGTGTCAGGATTCAATACCAGCTGTCACTTCCTCGCTGTCTGTCATGTTAGACAAACTGCTGAACTCTCTGCGACTCACTTTCCTCATGTGGAGAAAGATGAAAATGGTGCCTGGGTCACTGGACTGTTGACATTCATTGAACCCTAAAGAAAGTCAGCTCTGACTCCGAAGTACTGAGTACATCGGCTCTCTTCAAGAAGCGTACATTGTGGTCGTCACGATCAAGGGCGCACCTACGAAGATGAAAACAGTGTGGGACGCGAGGTGCGGAGTGTTGTAAAGACTTACTGGTTCGACGGATATTTATTGTCTGCTGTGCACCTGGCAGACACTAAGCCGCGTGCTGAGAATACAGCTGTGAACGCACAAGATCTGGTTCTGAGCTGTTCATCATTTTGTAATAGACGAGATAACAGTAAACAGGCAAAATGACAGTGAGGCGAAGGTACAGCAGAGTTGAATGCTGGGGACTGGCGAGCTCCCAGGAGGGGCACGTGGCCCCGTTTTAGGAGGCCAGAAAAGACTTTCGGAGAAAAGTAAAATCTGAAGGGGACATATGTTCTTGACAGAAGCCTAGAGATGAAGCTGTCACTGGCTGGTGGGATGTTGGGGCCCCGGGGCGTTCAAGCAGCGTCAAAAGATGAGAGCTACTGATGTGGCGTTCTTAGTCGTCGTGTACTCTCGTTGGTGGCCCGTCATGCCAGGGAAGTCTAGAAGGGAGGTTTATTTGGGGACAAGTAATGGATTGGACGTCAGGGGCTCTGAATTTGACGTAGGGTAAGGCGTGCATGTGAAATGTCCACCAAGTAGTTTGATGTGGTCCCAGTGCTGGACCAGCTGGGCAGAGTAAGAGCCAAGTGGGCGGAAGTGAGTGAGTAGCCACTGGAACGAGGCAGCTTCTGACCTGGCCTCAGCACTGATGAGCTTAATGAGAGCAGGCGAACTCCAAGAAGCCAGGTGCTGGTGCGGTGGGAAATGCGTCTCAGAGGGGAGGGAAGAAAGACCTCAGCTCGCCCGGGCGGCTTAGTGGTTAAGTCCGCCGTGTGTCGTCCACACATCCCAAGGACCCAGGTTGCGGGGTGGGGGCAGGAAACCAAGATGAGCTACTAAATAAAATCACTGGAATGCCGCTTCCTCCGCCTCCTCCCCGCAGCCCGCAGCACGCCTTCATACTTGCTTGCCCGTTCCTTTGAATGAGGAAATCAGGCCTCCCATCCAGACCCCCTAACTCATATTCAGAGAATTTGCAATAAACAGAGGAGTTCAGAGTTGGGACCCAGGAGTTCCGAGCTGGCCGAGGGGTTGTAGGGGACAGGAAGCAGAAAAGGGCCTCGAGCAGCAAGGGCAGCTCCAGGAGGCGGTGCCTTTGCCCTAATTGTCGCTGTGTCTTCGGCGTGTGAAATTCCTCCTCCTCCTCCATGCATTTCAGGTGCCAGGCCCTGGCTGGGGTCTGCTGTGAATTCTTTTCATATATCATGTAGAATTAGAGTTAGCATTTGCATTCATTAAAAAAAAATGTGGAAATCAGGTGTTTATTAAACATTTCCTATGGAGGGGAGATGACAAGATGGCTGGGAAAACAGGACCATTTCCCTTTTAGAAAGCAGGTATTTCCTTCTCAAATTAGTTTATCCTTCCTGTCAGCAAACAGCTCTGGAATACCTTCTGTGTCGAGACTGCTTTCCTTTTACATCCCGGTTCCTGCTGGCTGGTGTGCTCGTCTGAGTGGGCTGTGGACTGTTCTCTGCCTCCGTCCCCATCCTCTTAGATTTCCTTGAAAGTGTTTTGTGTCCGGAAATACCAAGAAATGTCATATAGTCCTTAGACTTTTATAGGAAAATGGAAAGAGAAGTAAAAGCAAAAGAAGCCTATATAAGATCTGAGTGAGTGTGACTGGAAAGAAATGCAAGGACGAGAAATGAACATTTCATTACTGTGAGGTCCAGCCATACGATCCGATTGCTACTCTTCTCACCCTCTGTGCTGCTCAGATAACAGAAATGAGTGGTAATGAGCATCCTGGAGGGGCAGCTGTTAGGTCAATCACCTCTGAAGGAGCACAGGCCACATACCCCTGTGTTTGAGCCCGGGGGTCCTGGGGGAAACAACTTACATTATAGTGGGAACAATTAAATACAAATAAAGTACTTCTTCCTTTTCCTGCCTGCCTGCCTGCCTGCCTACTAGCCCTCATTCCTATCTGTACCTTTCCTTTAAAAATAAAAAAGAAATGAGCAGAGGTCCTGACTGGACTCAGACTCGTCCCAGCAGGACAAGACCCTGAGTTCAATAACAGGAGGTTAAGTACCAGTCCAAACACTAGTGTGTTCCCTGAGTTCCCCACGATGCTTCCATCTGGAGCTTCCTTCTCCTCTTACCTTAATGGCTCAGTTGGAAGGCAGCCATCGCTGCTAAGTGCTCTTGAGTTGGACGCTGTATTGGCAGCAGCTCCCTTATTATCTGCACGTTAGAAGCAGAGGTTGTGCCCCGCTGCAGCCAGGCTGTGGCCACCTGGGAGTGATGGAGCATTTCCACTTTCTAGGATCTTGTCCTCTCTGACACTGAGTGACATTTTGTCACCTTCCTGAGTCATCAGCTTTATGAGAAAGCCTCCTCACTCCTGGAGTGACGGCCATCAGTCTGGGATATGCTTCTGCTCTTTCTGCTCTCCTGGGTATAGCAGGAAAATCTGCTCAAATGCTAAATGGTGAATGTGCAAAGCGCTTGGAAGTCAGCCTTGCACTGTTAAGGTCTTGGTGCTATTAATATTGTGCTTTTGTTACGCTGGGCGGCTTAAGCAAACCCATACATATGCACACACACACGGTAGATGAAAATATATATTACAAGTGTATATATGCGGTGAAAACATTTGATTTCCTTCTCAGTTTTGTTGCCATTGTCAAACAGTCTAAAAAGTTCAAGGTGTTGTCTCTTCAGTGTTTTCCTTGTTAGAGCTTTGTCATCCCCTAGGACGCCCCGACCTTGCAGTGGGACGGACGACCCAGACATCTCTGCATAGAGCGACATTTTCTCCAGCCATCCAGGTTTGCAAAACTCTAGCTCCACGTGGGACAAGAAGAGACATCACACCCAAAGAGCCTTTCATAGCACTGGCTGTACGCCCTGGGCCGTCCCCAGCTCGTTCGTGCACATCTCGCCTGTTCGTAAAGCTCGGTGCAGACACTGCTGTCGTCCTCGTGTTGTGACTGAAGAAACCATAGACAGGTCACGTCACTTGCCTAAGGTCACAAAGAAAACAGGTGAGGGGCAGGGTATGTCCCTGGGCAGCCTGGCCCCATGGCCTGTGCTGTCCCCCCTCACGGGGCTGTCACCCCTTGCTGTGCTGTCCCCCTCGCCGCTGGTGGGAGACCCTGAATTTAAGATTCAAAGTCAGTTCATGGAAACGAGCTACATGCCCCGCGTCAGATGATGGACAAAGAAGACATGGTCTGTGTGCACAGTGGGCACCACACAGCCCTGAGAAGAGAGGAGACCTGTTGTCTGAATCAGCATGGATGGAACTAGAAGGGATGGTGCTGAGTGAAACAAGTCAGAAGAAAGACAGAGACCAGATGACCTCACTCATAGGTGGAACATGAACAGACAAAACAAAGGAACAGATGAAACATAACCAACCCTGAAACATCTGCAACAGAACTGAGGTGCCCAGAAGGGAATGGGGTGGACGGGGCACATGGTGGCGGAGCCCCCTGGACACTGGGAAAGGACACTTGGTGATGTGGTGGAGGGAAGTGTGTGTTTAAATATATCTAAAATGGAGAACCTATATATAGGAAGTTATTTTAATGAGTATAATTACTACAATAAAAAAATTGAAAAAACACGCATGAAAAATTACTGTCTTAATTAAATGAATACATCAAAGCAAAAAAAATGTCAGTTCAGATCTCAGCATCTGCACTCCATGACATCACAAGAAGAAGGGGAAATTCAGGCCCCCAACCCTCCGTCTGCTGGGCTGTGACAATCTTCACAAGGAGACTGTGAGCGGTTACTGCGTGTCCTCTCCTTTCAGGCCTTCAGTGTCTTCTCTGCTGCCCCGTCTCAGCATGCACTGGGGCCCAGGTGGACGGTGTCCCTCCCTGTCCCTGCAGCAGGGAGGGAAGAGGGCCGCGTGACCAACCCATTACAGTAGCATAAGAAACGCTCGCCGGGCACCCTGTGGCTCAGGTGGGTAAAGTGCAGCCAGCGAAGTGGGAGGACCCGGGACAGGAAGTGACCGTTTCTGAGTTGGGCAGGGGAGGCTGGAGAAGCTTCCAGGTCCCAGGGAGGCCTGCGGGGCAGTGAACCACACAGGATGGATGCCTCACAGGGCACAGCCCCCCCCACCGGGGAGCACGAGCAGCTGGGGCTGAGGGTGCAAAGGAGTCTGCGAAGAGAGGGACACGGCCTGCGGCTGTGCCTGGGTCCCCGCACCATGAAGACACAGACACTTCAAAGTTAATGAGCTTAAATAAATATACCAACAGCAAAACTAGGAGTGCTCCGCTTTGTGACTGACTGTACTTCCATGTGATGAAATTCACCGTTTCACATAAAGCAGCAACAGTGAGATTATTCCCTCGCCCCCGAGGGACCGGTTTTCTAGCCAAAAAGACGGAAGCGAGCGTTGGCGAGGACGTGGAGAAAAGGGAGCCCTTCCACGTGCTGGCGGGTGTGTTCGTGGCGCAACCTTTATGGAAATCAGTGTGGAGTTTCCTCAAAACCTGAAAATGGTTATCATTCTATTCTCCTACTTTTGGGTATTTACCAAAAAACCACACAAACACGAATTCTCAGAGATAGATGCACCGCCATGTTTATTGCAGCATTATTTACAGTGGCCAAAAAATGGGAACAGACAAGCCCAGGTGGCTTCGTGGTTAAATCCGCTGCCTCTGGCTGGCACAGCCCACATATATCCCTGGGCTGGGGTGTGGCGGGGACAACCAAGATGAGCAACTAAATAAAATAAATGCTGCTTTCTCCGCTCTCTCTGCCTGCCTACTCGCCTTCATTCCTGCCTGTACCTTTCCTTAAAAAAAAGAAGAAAGAAAGAAATGGGACGAATCTAAGTGGTCGATGTCAGCTGAATGGACAAAGAAGATGTGGTATCACACACAGCAGAATACGACACAGTCCTAAGAAGATGAAACCCTGCCGTTTGCAGCAACAAGCATAGAACTAGAGCAGATTATGTTAAGTGAATTAAGAAGGAGAAAGACAAATACCGGATGATCTCACTTATGTGTGAAATAAAAGAAACAAAGCAAACAGAAAAAGCAAAAACACATCCTTGGACACTGAAGACAGAACTGAGGTCACCAGAGGGGAAGGGAGTGCAGGGTGGGAGCAAAGGGTGTGGGGTCCAGTGGATGGGGCTAGAGGAGTGTTGGAAATCTGGCGGTGGGTGTGGTGCATTTCGTATATATTTGATGAAGAGGGAGCCAGTGCATGCAAACTTATGTTCTTTTAAAAATCCGCATTACTGTAGTTAAAATATAAATCTATATGTGGCACAGCAATGCATACTCACCAGAAACCATAATTTAGTCTTGCATTTCGAGTGCGGTGTTCAGTACATTACAGGAGATTTCTCACTTGACTATAATAGTTTGTTCTGTTGATCTGCCCAGCATGGCCAACGTAAGGTTCGGAGCACCTTTAAGGTAAGCTGGGCTAAGCCAAGATGCACGGTAGGTTAGGTGTTAACTGCGTTTTTAACTTAGAATATTTTCACTTTACAGTGGAGTTCCATCTATGATGCAACCCTATTATAAGGTGAGGAAGACCTGAGGTTGGTCTGTTTTCTCTTCGGTTTCTTCTGCTTTTGGTATCATCACCGTTTCCTCTGGACCCAGACTTGTTGGCCTTGAAGCCCCAGCCGCACGCTCTTGGGCGGCGAGCTCATCTCACAGACACCAGACGCTCCCTCAGGCCTCATCTCGGCCCCCACGCTTCTGCCAGCTGCGGCGGAGCTTGCAGGGAAGGAAGGCTGTTTGAAGAACCAGAGCGCTCCAGAGCTCAGGAGCGGCCCCCCGCTTGCATTCTGCTGTGTGTCTTCTTGTAGGTGACACACCGAGATGTCTTATTGATGAGACACCAGAAAGGACCTGTCCTTTGCACTTCTCTGAGGCTGTGGCACAGGCCGTTAAAGGAACGTTCCACACGGAACACCGGGGAGGAGCCCCAGGGATTACGGATTTTGTTCAGGGTGCCCCGTGGCCTCACGGTGCCACATTCCTCCCCACTCACATGGATCCCTCATCGCGTGTCATCAACACAACGCTCCTTCCTGACGGGGCACCTAGAGGCAGGCAGTATTTTTCCAGGGGAGGTTTTGACTTTCTCCTTCTGTGCCATTGTGAACAGCTCGGAGTCCCCGTGAAATAACTGCATCCGTCGTGCCACTCTGGGTTTTGAAGGAAAGGCACAGGCAGGACGAGAGGAGGAAGAAGCATGTTATTTTATTTTTATTTAGTTGCTCACACTGGTTGCTCCCCCTGGACCCAGTAAGTGAATCTGGATCTTTGGGACGTTTGTGGACTGCGCTCCTCCGGAGGCGGCACATCTAACTGCTACTCCACCGAGGAAGGCCACAGAACACCACTCTCTAAAGGTCAAGATGAGAAGCGCTAGGGACAGGTCTGTGAGAGAAGGGAGAAGGAGAACAGGCCACAGCTCTAGTGTGTCCTGAACCCTTTGGGATGTTTGGATGCGCAGAAGAAATGCTCCTTCTTCTCCCACCAGGGGACCTTCTGTGAAACTGCTGTGGTGGTTGCTGACCAGCCTGTTACCTCTACACTTTTCCTGCGAGAATTTTCAAACGTGAGAAAGCAGGTGAACAGAGTGAATGCCGTGGGACTTCACAGCCAGCTCTGGACGGACCAGCAGGCGGCCGGCCCTGTCACCTCCAGCCCTCCTCCTCCTCCTGGGCCACTGGTCCCTCTCGGCCTCACCTGGAACCCACATTCCTGCGCCCGGCAGTTCTCTCGCACCAGCCGATTCCAGGGCCTCTGGCCTCAGACTCTTCGGCTTCCCCTGGGTCTGGAACCTCCACGCGCCCTCGCTTTCCACCTGCCTCGACCAGCGCACACCGACCCTGGCCATCGCCGCCGCGCTGGGCGCCGGTCTCCCGCTTGTCCTGTGGGCAATGCCTGCTCAGCGGCTGGACCGCTCTGGGCTGCCTGCTCATCGGGACCTGAGTCAGCAGCTGCAGCCCAGCGCTCAGCTCCGTGGGCCTGAGACAAGGCCGCTTTTCTCCTGGCCCCTTTGTCTCCCGGAGACTGTGGGCGTTGGCTCCCCCTGCTGGCCCTCCTGAAAGTGTCACGCTCTGGGAGCCAGAGCCCAGTTCTGCGGAGGGACGTGGGCTGCTGGGGCGCAGGGCACGGGCCAGCCCAGCGGGGCTGAGGAGCAAGCGGGCAGCTCGCTGCATGAGGGACAGGAGCGTGGCCTGCTGCCAGCTGAAGCCAGGAGGACAGGGTGGCCTGCTGCCAACTCATGGGGTGGCGACCATGTGGGCTCAGCCGTGAGCTGGCTGATACTGAGGCCCAGAGCTGGTTTTGAGAACAGGGACCCGGCTCCTTCCCCTGCTCACAGTCACCGTGGGAGGGGTGGCTGCAGCGTGTGGTTTGGGGCCTTGCGAACATTGAGGCCGGGGTGGTGGTAAAGACGCGTGTCGCCCCCGAGGTCACGAACCTGTGTTGGACACGCGACCCCACCTCCCACTCCCGAGACCAGTAACGAGGCTGCGGGAGGGCATTCTGCGGCCCGTCCCTCCACCCTCTGTGAACACACACGTTCCCATAGCCCCCGCCTGCAGGCCGTGCTTCTCAGGGTGCGTACACATCTCCCCACAGCACCGTGTCCCAGACAGCAGGTGGACCCCACCAAACCCAGCTGGCTGCAGGCGGCAGGGAGAGGGCTGCAGACCGTGAGACACCGGGGTCCATTCCCTCTTGTCCTTCCCAGCACCGACCCCAAGCACCAGGGTCCTGCTACCTGACATGGAACCTGGAAAACAGACTTTTGCTTCAGGACTTTGAGGAAAGCAGGAGGTTTTCGCCACTATGCACGGAAGGGTGCTCCATCCGGGAGAACCCCAGGGCATGAAGCTGCTCTTGAGGAGCTCCCTGCTGGCTCAGGCCAGAGACCCAGGCTGCAGCACAGACCAGGCACAGCCCAGGGACCCGGGGCAGCAACCAAAAATACACCAAGTGCCTCTGCCTCGTCTCCTTCCCTTCCTTCAAAGCGCTTCTTTCTCCTCTTCCTCTTTCCTCTCAAAAGAGAAAAAATGAAAGCTGCTATCGGATCTGGGCGGTGTGACTATGAGACGGTCTACGGAGAACTGCCTGGCAGCGGTGCTCTTCCTTCCTCGGTGCTGGTGCAGCAGGGCCGAGGCCTGCGTGCTGTCAGAGGAGCGGATCCCACGGCACATGCATCTGCAACATGTCAGGGCTGCTAAGAAGAAAGAAAAAGCTGAGCAAAGGCACCAGGAAGCCTGTCTGGTTTTAAATTTGGTGGCCACGGCGCGCCCTGGTGGCCCAGTGGGGAGGTGGGCGCCTCCAGCTGGCGGCAAGGACACGGGTTTCATGACCCAGAGCCAGCGAACAACCAAGATGAGCCAGTAAATGAAATGCCACCTGTCTTCCTGCCTGCACCTTCCCTTAAAAAATGGTGCTGGGGGAGGGGGCGACAGCATCCAAAGTCCCTGAGGCCGGAGCACCCGCACCCTGAGGAGGGCAGTGTGTCCGCAGCTGGGAGGGAGGGGAGTGGCGGGAGGGTAGGAGCAGGAACCCCGGGCCCATCTCACGGGCCAGCCGTGTGTGCCAGGGCAGGACTTTGCGTGGAGGACAATGGAAAGCCATCCAGAGTTCGGAGGCAAAAGTAAGCTGAGCTTCTGTGTGAAAAGTTCCACTCAGGTTACAGTGTGGAGGCGGCGAGGAGGCCAAGGCGCAGGGAGGCCCGCTGGAGGGCCAGTGCAGGGCCGGGCAGCCGGCAGGAGAGACTGACTTGCAGGAGTGGTTCCAGAGGCCAGCCGGCTGACGGGTGCGCGTCGGGTGCGAAAGACGAGGGTCGGGACAGCGAGGGACTGCGTGCGCCCCCCGCTCACAGCCGCCATGGAGCCCTGAGCTCCAGAGGCCGCGCCTGAGAACCCCTGTGGCTCAAGGGGGCCTAGAAGCCTGCAGACTAAGGTCCCCTGTGGGTCCCAGAAGCCTGCAGACTAAGGTCCCCTGTGGGTCCCAGAAGCCTGGAGAGTAAGGTCACCTGTGGGTCCCAGAAGCCTGCAGACTAAGGTCACCTGTGCGTTCTTTGCGCAAACCTGCCGGGCGGAGCGCAAGAAGCAGCGCCCAGATGCGTCCAACAGGTCTGATGTCTGATTTTCTAAGAAGTGCGGAGAGAGCGGAAGACGGTGTCTGCTCAGGAGACCGGGAAAGGTGGCGACGTGGCCAAGGCGGCCAAGAGAAATGAAGACTGAGGTCCCCGCTGAAGGGGAAACAAAAAGAAGGTCAGGGGCCCCGGGGGACCCCAAGGGCCTCCTTCAGCCTTTTTCCTGTTTTGTTCCGCATGTCGCTCAATAACCAGAGGAGAACCCCCTGCCTTGGCAGTGCGTTGGCACCGGTGGTGGCAGAGGTGGGGGAGACGGGGCTGACACGGGGCAGCTGACACGCAGCCTCGGGGAAGAAGGCTGAAGGGCAGACACGACAAGGAGACGATGCCCACCGAGCTGGAGGGCAGCCTGTGCAGCAGAGACGGGTCGTCAGGGCTGGAGAGACCACGAAAAAGAAGGAAGAGGAGAAAGACAAAGATGGTGACGATAAAGAGGAGGAGGAGGAGGAAAACGTCGGTTTTAGCGCAGTGGTTTTCTGACTATAAAGCATCCAACTCCCCTCCTTTTAAAAGAAACAAAGGCAAAAGCAAGGTCACGTAAGTCTTGTGTCCTTCTCTGTGCAGTGAAGACACCCCCGAGGGTGGCTTTCGATCGCCCTGTCCTGGTGGGGTTTTCAGCAGCCCCCACCTTGCCCTGGGCAAGGGGTGCCCTGGGGTGTAAACGGGTCTGGAGGGTGAGAGCAGGTTCTTACTAGGTGCTGCGTGGGGAGGGTAGTCCTTCATCTGCGGTGTCTCTGCGCCGCTTACACGGGGATAATTGGCCTGCTCATTCCGCTCTGTCGTTGCAGAAAGAAGTTGCATTGGGGATGCTTCTAAGTACAAACAGGGTTTTTTAATTTAAAAAATAAAGGAGGGAGGGAGGAAGGAAAGCCAAAGGCTACCTCCAGAGGTGCTGGCTTGTTCCCCCGAAAGCATGGATTACCGAGAAGGAGAAGAGAGGTCTGAGGGGAAATTCTCCCCATGAAGTCCAATACCTGCTTGCTTTCCAGGTGGAGGTGTCCCCTTCAAATAAGAGGCCCCTTAGGGAAATAACAGCGAAGAACATTGACGTGGTGCTTCTAGCTGGCAGTGCCTCTGGCCTCATCACCTTCAGTGTTCACATCACCCACGGAAGGCAGCTTGTTTTCTTGCCATGTTGCAGATAAGCTGACGCTCAGAGAGGTTCTGCACGGGAGACCCAGTTTTGGAGGCAGCCACGCGGGAGACAACAGCCCTTCAGTGCTGCAGGACCGCAGTCAGCCACAGGCAGTGGCGTCCCAAGCTGCCAGGTGGGAGGCCTGCTCCTCAGCCGGCAGCCCTCCCCCGAGGGGCCCGAGGGGACGGAGCACAGCCCCCACGCCGCACTCGGCTTCCAGGGCCCTGGTCGGGCTCCGTGGACATGGGAGGGGGCTTTGGGTCGCACATGTGAATATTTTTCTTTGTGCAAACATTCAAAATAAGTCTTAAATCCCAGAAGGAAGCTATTCTAATTCCTGAAGCAGCTGTGGACTTAGAACAACCATCAACGAGCTGCCTAGTGGGAAGAGGAGGAGGGCATGGTGTCACTGAGGGCCGCTGCTGAAAAAGAAAGCAACTTGTGTTATACAGAATGAACTGCCCAGTTTTTATTTGCAATTGCAATTGATTCCAGTCTTTCATTCATGCATCTTCTTTTTATTTTTAAAGGAAAGGTACAGGCAGGAATGAAGGTGAGTAGGCAGGCAGGCAGGAAGAGAGAGGAGGAAGAAGCATTTTCTTTCTTTTACTTAGTTGTTCACATGCGCTGTTTCCCCAGCCCCGGGTCTTGAACCAGGTACCTTGGGATGTGTGTGGACTGCGCCCCGTGTCTTAAATTACTAGACCATAGGGCGTGGCGATCTAATCCAATCCATGCTTTTTTTTTTTAAGCTTTATTTTTTAAAGGAAAGGTGCAGCAGGAGTGAAGGTGAGTAGGCAGGCAGGAAGAGAAAGGAGGAGAAAGCATTTTTATTTCGTTTTTATTTAGTTGCTCACACTGGTTGTTTTCCCCTGGACTCGGGCGGGACTCAAACCCAACCACTGCTCCACCAGACCACACCTCCAGGCACCTTTTTAGCACCATTCACATCTTACCTAGTAGACAGTTGTGTTTTCTCATAACCACTTGAAATACAAATATTCCCCCCTGTGGTAGGATAGGAAAGTAGAAGAGAGAATCAGGTTCTCCCAGCTCTAAACGTCGGGGGTTTGCTCTGTGCCAGAGGGACAGCGTCGGGTTTCTCGTCTGTGAGTGGAGGCCCGGCACCTGTCCTGGCCGTGAGGCTCGGAACTGTGTGCTCGTGAGTGGTGGAGGCTAGTGTGACAGCAAGACAAGAGAACATGTGTTATGATAAAAACAGCTGTATGATGCGCCCAGGGGAGTGGCAGTTAGCTCCGCCGCCTCCAGTGGAGCACAGTCCATGAACATCCCAAAGCCCCAGGTTCACATCCCTGGTCTGGGGCGGGGGGCAACCGATGTGAACAAACACATAGAAGTAAAATAAAAATGCCTTTTCCTCCTCTCTTCCTGCCTGCTCACCTCCATTCCTGCTGCACCTGTCCTTTAAAAACGAGAATGGCTGCAGAATCCCTCTTGGGAACTTGCTCTTGTTCAGTCAGTCATGCTGGGCCCATCGGAGCAGGTCAGCCCTGCCCTGTCACTCTCCATCACAGTCTGATGGCGGCGGACGTTTTCCAGTAGCTCTGGTGTCCGCAACGGACCTTCTTGCTCAGAAACGAAGAACTTTCTCCCTTGGGTCGTCGGCTGACGTGCCAACATCAGGGCGGGCCTCCGAGCCCCTCTGCTCCCCCACGCGTGTCTGGTGTCCACATGCTCGAGCCCTGCTCGGGCGCCACCACCCCCTCAGCGCTGGCCGCGCCTCCTCCAAGAGCTCAGAGCGTCTCATTCCCTGCGCCTCTCGGGGCCCAGACACTCGCTTACGTGCAGGTCCTGCACCTTGGACTTTCCTGCCTGCGGCTCCTGAGAGCAGAGCTGGCGTCTTCTGAGCAGACAGTAGCTACTCGGGGCGCTGGAGGAACTGTGGCCGCCAAGTGCTGTCGGACGGCAGAGATGAACGAGTGAGGTGAGTCACCGTGACAAGGACGTGCACCTCATTTACAAACAAAGAAGGTCTTATGTGGGGACAGAGATCCCGAAAAAGACAGTGCAAAGTAGCAATCTGTGCGGATGAGGGAGGTGACGCCAGGGAAACCAGTGACGGGCCCCTGGGCTCTGGGGTCCGAGAGCTGGGGATTCAGATGGACTCCGCCGTGGCACAGCCGTGTGGCCCTGGTGGTTACTGGCCTCTCGGGGCCTCGGGGAGCGTGGGAGAGCTGCCCCCGCGCTGCTGGTGTGCAGAAGGCCTGGCAGAGCGGGACGGACCGCGTGGGAGCCGTGCCCGCTTTGGAGTGGCAGGGAAGGCAGGGCAGTGGGGGTCATCTTCAGGTAGCCAGGACAAGGTCTTGACAGCAGAGGCAATGCTTGAAGGACATTAAAGAAGGCCCCGCTCGCGGGTCTGTGCTCCACCCAGGAACACGAATGCCTGGCGGGCCAGGCAGGTCTTCACTCGAGAGACCAGCGAACAGCCCTGCAGGAGGGAGAGAGGCGTCCGCAGTCACCAGACCCGTCCTCCGTGCTGCCAGCAGCGGTGACCCCCTGCCTGGGAAGGGCTGTCGCTGGGGCCAGGTGCCCGATTTAGGGGCGCAGCATGATTTCCTGAAGCGAAAGCCAGTGATTTTCCTATCGTGAGCTGGCACAGCGGTGCCACCTCTCTGCTGCCCTGTCCTCCGGGAAGCTTGTGTTCTGAGAGACAGGTGAGTGTCTTAGGCAGATACTTGGCCTCCCCTGTCACAGCAGTTTAGCATGAGATGCAGACACGGTCATCACTCTGCCCCGCCCCCCAGTCACTTCACAGGAGCTAGCAGACACCCCCCACCCTGGGACATGTGAGTGGGGGGCAGGTGTGGAGCCCTGGGGGGCAGGAGGTGCAGGAACCAGAGGCTTCCTGCTGGGTGCCGGGGACCAGGCCTGATTATGTGAACTGCCGCGAGTCCCACCAAACTGCCTCCTCCAAGAGCCCAGCACCCTGGGGCTGTCACAGGGCGGGGGCTGGCTTTGAAGGGGAGGTGCAGAGGGCAGGAAGGCCAGCAGGCAGCGGGAGGCGAGAGGAGGAAGCGTGTCCTGGATTTAGTGCCTCTTGGTGTCCCCTCAGCCGTGGGTCATGCACCGGAGCCTTCAGAGGCACGGGAGCTGTGAGGCCATGTGTGAATGCTGACCTTTGCCACAGCCGAGGAGAGGACCTGGGGTGGGTTCCCTTTGCAAGAGGCGCTCAGAGGACATGAGTGTCAGCTCTGGCCCCGCTGGTGCCCTCGTGGGTCAGGGCGCCGAGCACAAGTCTCCCAGGAATGCCAGCAAGAGAGGCAGAGGAGCAGCCAGGAGTGACCGAGCCAACAGAACGGGACGCGGGCACTGCCCTGCTCATCACTTCCTCCACCCTCCCTTCTGCCCATCCTGTCTCTGGCCGCCCCCCAAAAGAGGCAGCAGTGAAAACAGTCACCAGAAGGCAGAGCAGGCGGGCTGGGCAGGGAGCGCCCCGGTGACACCTGCCGGCCTTCTCCTGTGGCCTCCGGAGTCCCCAAGTGACCCGTGTGGGGCGCCTGGCGCAGCGCTGTGTGGACAGACGGACAGACGGACAGAGCGGAGGAATCAGTCACACGCTCTGCTGCCAACCGCGGTGTCTCAGGAGAACTGTGAGCCCACAGCAGGTTGGGACGAGTCTGGGTGACACTGTACATGACCCCGGGGCGGGAAGCCAGGCCTGCAGAGCACCCTAGACCAGGCCCGGGCCCCGCCCCGCCCGGGAGCCGACTGGTTTTCACGCTTTCAAACGCTTGAGGAAGTTCAGAGGGAGGTGTCTGTCAGGGCAGAAGCGTGCACGCAGCGGGCGCTGGCAGCCGTGTTCCCTGGTGCAGCCGGGCCGCCGCGCCCTCCAGGCCGGGTCTCTGCCCCTGAGCCTGCAGGTGGCAGCTGGCTCCGCGACCACGCCCGCGACGGCATGACCATGCGCGGACGTTTGCCCTCTGGCTCCCAGGAACGCGTGCCGCCCGGCCCCAGCGGCGTGGCTGGTGCAGGAGGCGCTGCGGACAAACCTGAAGGGGTTTCAGGTGCTTCCTCAGGAGCGTCACAGGGGCCGGCCCTGCCGCCCTCGGCACCACGTGTACTAACTGTCACGTCTGTTTCTCCAAAGACGGAAAGGAGCGACCTGCCGAAGGCCACCCAGTGAGGAAGCAGAGGCGCTGGGTCCTGCGCGGGACCCCAGGGACCCCGGGGAGGGGCAGAGGCAGCACAAGGGCAGGGTCCGGGGACCCCAAACCTGCTCAGGAAAGGGGAGGCTCAGGTGCACAGAGCTGGGAGGAGCCCCTGGTGGGGCGGCAATGCGGGGTGCAGCCTGAGGGCGGGAGCGAGCTTGGGGGCCCTGGTTGGGCAGGACGGTGGGGTCAAGCCATGGCCCTCCCAGGGCAGGCGAGGAACGGGCTCCGGGTCTGCGCTGCGGGGTCCGTTCCTCACCGCTCCGTGGACAGTGTGTGGGGGGACACTTGATTAAGTGCAAAAACAGTTCCTTGCCACTCCGGGTGACCGAGGGGACCGGAACGAGTGTGTACAGTGTTTACGGAGAAGGGACATGACGTTCTGTCAAAGTGTGTGTCCTGACGACTTAGCTGCTGTCAGGAACGTAAAGCAGAGCCAATGATAGAGGGCAGGTACAGGCAGGAATGAAAGCGAGCAGGCAGAGAGGAGGAAGAAGCGCTGTTCATTTTATTCTGTGCTCATCATCGGTTGTCTCCCCGGCACCAGGTCTCCAGCCGGGGACCTTGGGGTGTGTGTGGACTGAGCCCGGTTTAAACCGCTAGGCCAGCAGGGCGCACCGCGACATGTATTTGTCGTCCTCACTACAACCTCCCTTGTCAGTGCTGTCCTTCCCTTTAGAGATCAAAAAGCTGAGGGTTGGAGAATGACCAGACTTACTAAAGTATCTCAAGGCGCACCCTGGTGGAGCAGTGGTTGGGTCAATCTCCTCCAAAGGAGCGCAGGCCACATACCCTTGGGTTTGAGTTCTAGGTCCAGGGAGAAAAAACCAGTGTGAATAATGAAATAAAAATAAAATAAAAATGCTTCTTCCTCCTCTCTCTTCCTGCTGCCTACTCGCCTTCATTCCTGCCTGCACCTTTCGTTAAAAAAATAAAACTAAAAGTCTGTCCCCAAACTGGCCACAGCCCCAGATGTACCAGGCCCTCAGGTCTTGTCCACTCGGCCATCGGTGATCAAATTTCTCTGTAACCACGTGCAGGAATGCACCTCACTTCTCTTGCAAGTGTCCTTTGGTGCCACAGGGCCTCCCTGGCCTGTGCTGGGGCAGAGATGGGCAGCTATCACGGAGGGAAAGGAGCGCAGAGCCCGGCTGTGGGCTCAGGCCCTCTGGGGCACCAGCCCTGCTAGTGAGGGGCTCCTGGTGCTACAGGCGCCGGGACACCCTGACCAGCAGGGCCAGAGAGGCTCCTGGTGGGTTACAGAGGGTCAGCCTGAGTACACAGTGTGTTTGTTCACAGGGCCACTGGGCGCTCCCTCTGGCACTGAACAGGCTTCCCCAATGGCTCTCGCCTGCTTCCCTGTGCAGGCCCTCACCCCGGGCCTGGCAGGGTCAGAGCCTCCCCTGTGCCGAGCTCAGTACTGAACACTTGTGTGCAAAGGCACTGGCTCTGGGCCCGAGGCTCTAGAGGGAGAGGACAGACCACAGCGTCCTGGCTGTCCCACTTAGAATGTGACCTGCTCAGGGAGGGTGGGGCGGTGCCTCCACCTCTGAGCTTGTTTGCAGGAGGGAGTCATGGAACGAGCAGCCCCTGTGTGTTGAGGACTAAGTCCAGGGAATGTGAGCTCGTGATATGAGGGACTGTCTTCACACACACACACACACACACAGTCATTATTCTGAACATTAAAATAACCTCATGAGTGCAGGTTCCCCAGTCCTCCCACAGATGCCAACACACCTGCCTCCATCAGATCTACTGTTCCTCACCATCGTGCAGTGGGCCCTGCCACCACTCCCCCGCCCACCTCACCTCATTCCCTCTTGGTCACCTTACTTCTCTTGCAAGTGTCCAAGGGTTGGTTTTGTTTCATCTGTCCCTTTCTTTTGTCTGTGCACATTCCACCGATGAGTGAGGTCATCTGGTGCCTTTCTTCTTTTGACTTGTTTCGCTGAGCATCATCCCCTCTGGATCCATCCATGTTGTTTCAAATGGCAGGGTTTCATCTCTTCTCAGGGCTGTGTGGTGTCCATTGTGTATATGCACCACATCTTCTTGATCCATCATCTATGCTGGGTACTTAGGTAGCTTCTAGTTCTTAGCTGTTGTGAATAGGGCTGCAGTAAACAGGGGCAGTAACATCTCTGTGGATGGGAGCTTCGGTATCTTTTGGGAGAACCGCCGGAAGTTCACAGCCATTTTACTGAGGAGGAGCCCGGGGCCCGGAGGTGTATCCGTTGGCAGAGCAGATGAGGGAGCCAGGTGGCCAAGACCCGTGCTCCTGACCACAGCGGGAGTCACTGTTTTCACGCACCCCCGTTCCCCACTTTTCTCTGAGCGTCTGCAGGGCACAGTGCTGGGACGGAGCAGCCACCTGTTTGTCCAGAGCTGCTGCTTCCTGTTAGTGGGCACAGCCAGGGGCTTGTGGAGGAGGCAGGGCTCCCGCAAAGTCCTAGGTTCAAGGCCAGCTGCTCTGCGAGTGAGCAGCTGACCTCCCATCCTCTGACCTCGCCCCGAACAGCCCGAGCCTGTTCCACAGACTCCAGGAAGCTCAGCGACTTCCCTGAGGTTTTGTCTGAAAGGCTGAGGGTGTTTTGTTTTAAATCCAGGTCAGAGTCTCTGCCTTTATGTCAGAACAATGGCGTAATTATGATGTTACCGTGGGTCTAAATAATCTTGTGCTTTGTCTTGCCATCTGTTTATATTTGTGTCGTTATTTTCTTCCTACCATCAGAAGGTAAATGCTGTTTCTCTCAGTCTAGGGGCCCCTTCTGCAGGCTTCTCGACACACGCTGATGGGAAGTCGGCCCGTCTGTCTTTGCTCCGATCCTGCCCCGCTGACCACTGGGTCTGCGGCTTTTTCCCCTTCTCTTCGTGCATTTACCACTCGGGCTCTCCCTGCCCGCCGAGGTAACACGGGGTCAGGGCGATTCGGACGCTGAACTTCTCAGAGCCCCGTGGTCAGGAGGATTTCTTCCCTGCCCACGTCCCTCTCCCGGTCCTGGTCAGTCAAAGGACGACGCACGGGGCCCCCCCGGCCTGACCTGCTCACACCGCCCAGCGCCACCGCCTCCCCTCGGCCGCTGCGGTCCCTGGACCTGACGCTTTACCTCGGTGGACCCTCACGCTAGAAACCACCGTGAAATCTGCTCACGTGTCAACCGTTCCCGTCCCGTTAAGCCCCACAAGGGTCTGAGGCCGGGCCTGGCACACATGCCAAGACCAGGGACGAGTATCTGCCAAGGGAACCAGTGAGTGCAGGCGGGGGTGCCTGAGGACGTCCCCGTCAGTCCTGGTGGCGCCATCTCCTGGGGTCCTGCCCCCCACCTCGTCCCAGAGCCCCCCGCCCCCAATGAAGAACTGGACTCCAGGGAGCAAGTAGAATAACGTACTAATGTTTTTAATACAGTCTGATCGGGCGATTCACACCACGGGGCCACCCCCGGACTCGCTCGCGTGCGACCGGCCGAGGCCCACCATGGCCCCACCCGCCGGCGCGCCCGCCCTCCCGGCTCCCACCAGCACCGCAACCCCACCTCCCTGACCAGACTGGTATTTTTAAAATTTTGCATAAAACTATTTCTTCCATAGACTTCAAACAATCGACTAGCCAAGTTAACGATGGTCCATCTAAACAAATTTCCGTACTAACCCTAACGTGTGACTGCGGCTGACAAAGAGCTCTGTACCACCTGGGATATAGCTTTCAGTAGCATCACTACAACTGGTCCTAAAATAATAACGACAATAATAATAATAATTAGAGAACTGAAACCCAACAGCAACGTGAATGTTAAAATCACAGAAGAACTGGAATTTGGGCTGGGGGTGTCCTCAAGAAGCTGAACTTGTCCTACTAGCTCGCTGCTAGCCTTCCAGCAGGGCTCAGAGGCGCCTGGGGCCCTCAGGTCAGGGTCAAGCTCAGGGGCTCTCCAAGGACACTCACCCCATGGTCCGTGGGGTGCTGGAGGCTTCCAGTGTCCCTAAGAGGAGCTGGACATCAGCACTGAGCACGTGGGTAGAAATCCTACGGTGGCTTCTTTTGAGAGAGAGGAGAAGGGGAAGGGGCTGCGGGAACCAAATTCAGGGGGTCCGAGAAAGCCGCCGCCGCCGCCGGGTGTGGGCTGGGGGCCGGGGCGCGGGACGGGGCAGGAATCCCAGCTCCTGCCGCAGAGCAGCCCGGGCCGGCGCCACCGGGAGACTGTAGTGTTTGGTGCCCTGTCCCACACTGGGTCCCGCAGACACCTCTGCAGGGTCACATGAGACTACTTCTAAAGACCGCCGGGGAAGGGGTGGCAGGGAGGGAATGGGGTGAAAGGGGAATTTAAAAACGAATAAAAATCTCTCACTACAGAACCCGAAAACCTCGCTCCCTCCGCATTCACAGCGCTTCTCGGCAACCCCAGGGCGGCGTCCTCGGGTCTTCTGCCTCACTTGCCCTCCGGCCCCATGGGCTGCTGGTCCACCTCGGGGTCCACTAAGGACGAGGCGAAGGCCGACTGAACGATCTGGAACCCGAAGGACTCGAGGAGAGACATGTTCTGCTGCGGAGAGAATGGGGAGCCGAGGGCAGGGCCCAGGTCGCCCAGAGGGCCCCCGAGGGCCCGGGCGTGCACCTTCTGGATATGCTTGTTCAGGTAGGGCCTGGAGCGGAAGCAGCTCCCGCACTCAGGGCAGGGGTGCTTCTTCTCCCCGTCCGACTCCATTTTGCCTTTGGGGACGGCCAGGTCGCAGGAGAAGGAGCCGTTGGCGCCCTGCTTCTCCGGCGTCTTCAGGTCACTGGCGTCCGAGAGGTCACCGTAGGAGTCGGAGCTCTCAATCGGATCCTGATGCGAGCATTTCTGGCCTTCTAGAAGATAACAAAACACAGAGGCGCCATGAGACCAGGCTCGCAGATGCCCCCTTCTGGAGGGGCCATGAGGGACCAGCTCTCAGGCCTGCAGAGGGCAGCCGACCGCCACCTGGCCCTGGCAGAGCCCCGGGAGCCCGAGCGCCGACGGGCGCGACGGCAGGGCCCGGGACTGCCAGCCTCCCTCGCCATGCCGCGGGTGCCTCATGCAGCGCTCACCAGCAGCTCAGCCTGCACCGGGTGGGCCCGCCTGCTCCTGCCCGGAGCGCCGCCGCCGGGCCGGACCGACTCTGGGCACGCTCTCGGCCGCCCGCCTGCCCGGGGCTGGAGCAGCCATTGCTGACGTCAAGCAGGAATGCCGTGGCCTCTGCCCCAGACTCGCCGCGTCCAGCCGGGCCGAGTCAGAGCCGCGGGCCTCACCGCAGGCAGACTCCACCGGCGGCCCAGACGGAAGCCAGGCCTCGGCCTACTGCTACGCACGCACCTCTGCCCTCAGCGCCTCCTGCCCAAGCCCTGCCCGGGCTGAGCGGCCAAAGCTCCAAGCTTAAAAGCAACTCTGAGCAACTGAGTCAGCGGGCCGTCCCCACGCAGGGCCCAGGACAAGCTGGCTCTCGAGACGACCCTCACTGCGCTGCTTGCCGGCCGCGCCCGGAGCCCCCGAGCGACCAGCAGCTTCCGCCTAGGTTCAGAGCCGTGCCAGGAAGGTCTGTGATGGGAGCGTGGAGCATGCCATCTCTGCCGTCTGCCAAGCTCCGCTGTCACCCTCAAGGCTCAACACTTCAAACGCCCAGAACAACCTGAACCAAGAAGGGACGGAGGGACCCAGGGAGCTCTCTACAGACCAACTCCGAGTCACGTGGGGAAGGGTGCCTGTCACTGAGCTCTCACCAGCCCTGCTGGGAGGGCCGCTCACAGCAACCAATCAAGAGCCCCTGGCTCCCCTGCCTCCAGGTCGGACGGATGGACGGACGGACGGACGGACGGACGGACGAGGAGAAAGCGCTCGGCCGCACACGCGTTACAGGCAACAGGCAGCGGACATGCCCAGGCACTGGGCTCCTCTTCCTGCCTGGGCCTGGGGCGGCCCTGCAGGGCTCCCACCTGGGGGCTGGCCAGGGCAAGGCAGGAGGGCTGGACGCCCACCATGCCCTCTGCTGCAGAGGCCACTGCCGCTCAGACCTCCGACTCCAAGCCTCCTGGCAGCGGCCCGCAGTCTTCCCGCCCCCCACGCCCGGCCTGGCGCCCCCACAACACGGTCTGCGCAGAGAAGCAAGTGCAGAGCAAGGGGTGGCTTGCCTTTGTTGCCATAGGTCCTGGCGCAGTGGAACGCTGCTCCCCCATTCGGGATGGGCTCCTGGTGCCTGGAGACCTGGGGAAGGGGAACACCGTGGTGGGTTTTAACATGGACCTTTAAGTAGGAGGCAGAGGAGAAACCTAAACGAGACAAAAGGAGGTGAGATCCCGCGGCCAGCAGACACCGCGCTTCCCCCACGCCTCTGCTCTGGCCGCTCCGGCCGCCTGCACAGGGAAGGGCCCCTCCCTGGCTCCGGACGGAGGCTGTGCCGCCCCCAGCCGCCTGCTCGTCAGCGCTCACGATGCAAGGCCCCGGGGAAGGCCCGGCGAGCGCAGGGACCCTGCTCCTGCCAGTGCCTCCGGGTCTGCCGGGCGGACCCCCCAGCCCCAGGCCAGCTGCAGGGGCCACGGCGAGAAGGGCAGTCAGAGGACACGGGGCCGCTGAGCAGCATCTGCCAACACCCGTCAGAGGTAAACAGACAGCCACGCAGACGGACGCAAGAAGAAATCCCAGGAGTGCTTCCAGGAGCCCCCTGGCTCCGTCGGGGCAGCTTCTGCTTTCCCAACCGCCTCACCTTCAATAGCTGGTTTCACTAACTCTCTCGACCTCAGGAAAAACATCAACGCAGGTCGGAAGTTCCGTTAAAGTGGCGGTCATCGCCTAGTCCTGGGGTTTCTGAGGCGCGTGCCGCAGGCTCAGCGAGGGAGGAGGAAACGGGGGCGATGTCTGAGTCCTTCTTTCGGGGAGGACAGCCATCTGCGGCCGCTCCCCTCCAGCCCAGAGGCCCCAGTCAGTTTGACCAGGAGATGTCTCAGGCCAGAAAGGGCAGGTCTTGAGCCAGCTCTTGAGCAGCCACCAGTCCGAGGGTGTGGAGCCAGGTGGGTTATCGAAGGGTCTCGACTTGGGTTTTGCAGGAAGGAGCACGCCAGCGGAACCGGGTTCAGGAGCCAACGTGCCTTCAGGAAGCGAAGTGTTTAGCATAAGGCCTGCCTGGGGCTCCCGTGTCCCGAGAGTCCCTTTAATCCACTCTGTCTGGCTGACACAGTCCCGTACGTCCATTCCCTTTGTAAATGAGTCACAGGTAACAGCAGGTCCATTGCCAATAGTTCGGCGGCAGGTTACCCTCCGCCGGCACCCTGGGCCTGAGCACGTCACTCTGTAGGGGTGCCCTGGGTCCCTGAGAGCTGGGGCCCGTTAGCAGACCCCTTCCACAGACGAAGAAATGAGAGTTCCGGGGAGGCTGGGGGACTGGCAGTCACACGGGTGCTACAGGGCAAGCTGGTCGAACCGCAGGACCCCACGCCACCAGAACCTGGCCCCGAACTGCTGGATAAAGCTGACGGGTCCAGTGGCGTGGCCCTGGCCCTAGAAACTTCCCTGAGACTTTTGCAATCTCTTTCATCATCCCAGTTGCATGCGGGTATCTCTCTGCCCAGACTGGGGTGAAACGGAAGCCGCTGGCAAAGGTGGCTTGTCCTGTGGGAAGCTGGTTTAACGACCTCTCTCCTGATGGCAGCAGCGGGCAGTCTGGAGGGAAACCGGAGGCTGAGTGGATGTTCCTTTCTCCCCGGGTAGAGAGGGAGCTGCCGGGATCCTGGCCGCCCTGCCGAGGCACACTGTCCTGTGCTGCGACAGACTCTGGGGGCAGACTGGCTGAATGGCAAACAGGAGCTTGGCCTGCCCCTTGGAATGCGCTGTGGCTCCTGGCCAATGCATAAGCACGTCACTTGAGAAGGGATACCCTTTTTTCCTTCATCTTTGAATCCCTTGTGGGGCGTCTAGGTGACACAAAGCCCCCTCCAGGCAAGACCAGGGCCGCCCACTGCAGTTGAAGGAGACGGCCAGGGGAGAGCGCCCAGAACCGTGCCTCCTTCTGGGTGCAGGGGGCACGGCAACGCGCTGCATTTCCTGGAGGACAGTCAGAACCGTGCGGCGCGGGCCTCCAGACCGCCGCTGCAGACGTTCCGTGGCCAGCGGAGCAGCGGCAGGTGCTGGAGCCGGCCACAGCTGCAGCCCACAGCCCAGCATTTAACACCGCGACTCAGCCGCCACGTGTTGGGATAAACCGAGGCTGAGTTTCTGAGAACGTATATTTGAAACCAGGTATTTAGCTGGAATTCTAACGTCACCTGCGCATCCGCCCCAGCTTAACCAAGAGCCGGAGGGGCAGAGCGCTCCCAGCACCAGTGATGGAGGCGCTGAGTGTGCCAGGACGCCAGCTGGGCCGACCTGCCGCCTGCTCCTGCCTTCCGGAGACGAGGAACTTATTTCCAACACTGGCATTTTCTTGCCTGTGAGGCTGCAATGGACACTTCAGAAGCTAATCTTCTTTGGGTAGGGGTCTCCCTCCAAATGGTGGTGGGGCCGTGGCCCAGAGTCCTGCGAGGGGACACTGAGTAGGTCTGTGCCAGCTAGGCCCATGGGGACGGCAATCACTGGTTCGCACTGGTGTCACTGTGTGTGCTCGTCTGACGGGGCAGAAGGCTTCCACTGCCTCGCTGGAGCCCAAACACGGTCTGTCAGTCAAAGGCAGACTCCCCCATAAGTCAACCACTTCCTCCTGCAGGTGCATGCGCATGTGTAAAACAGCCTGCAACAGAAATTTAAAAGGAAGGAAGAAAACCATGGTGCTCTCCCAGGTTCCCTCTCTCTGCCGCCTATCAACTCGCTGATTTCCTCGACTTGAACATGAGAAAACAAGTGTGTTTAACTCTACACTCCTTTACTGCACATTAGCTTCCTCTGTAACTGGTATGGTCGACATCCTGGTAGGTCTCTAGAGCAAAGGCGCAGTCGTCTGTCTCATGAATTTGCATCTGACTCAAACGTGGAGCGAAGGCAGCCAAGCCGTCACCCCTTGTTCCCGCCTTCACAGCAGGAATTGTTTTCATCTGAACGTGGTGAGGTCAGGATGGAAACAGAGATTTGCCCAATCCGGGGTCAACTGCCCTGATCGGCTGGCTGACATGTGGCTTTAGCTCAAACCCTTGGAGAGGTAAGAAAGAGCCTTCATTCACGCATTGCAGCACCTCGTCTGGTACGTTGGTTCAGGGTAAGGCAAAGGGTGACAGAGCTCTGCGCTTTTATCCAATGTCTCAGTGTGTTTCGTGTCCTTATCCTTTTCCTGGAAAAACTCTCTTCCTCCTTTTCCTTCCTTTTTTTTTTCCCCCTTTTTTGGGGGGGAGGACTTTTCCTATTTCTGCCCAAGACATGAGCCCAGAGGCAGAATCCTGCTCATCATCTTGTAACCAAGACGGACATCGTTTCTCTCCCGAGTATCCGGGGGGCTTGTCTTTCAGGAGGAGGACCTTCCACCTCGACTCTGCGATCCAGCACTCATCCGCCCGGGATCCAGACCTGGCCTTGGGTTTCGAGAAAAGGTAGGCTGGGCGTTTCCTCCTCCGGCGCCCCGCAAGTCAGGCAGCTGCCGTGTTCACCCAAGTCCTGCTCACCGGCCCCAGGAATCAGCCTGCTGGGCACAGCTGTTGGCTCCGCCAGGTCCGAGCTCTCCTGTCTTCACTCCCAGGTCTCTGTCCTGATCGCGGCCCGGCTGCAGGATTCCCGAATTTCACGGTGGCACCCTTTTCCCCTCCCATTGGGTTTCGGCCTCTGGTCTCAGGCCTGTTTTCAGGCTGAGAACGTCAACTGTGAAAACCTGACAAAAAGCAGGTGGTAGCAGGTGTCAAGCGAGTGGGGGAGGGAAGCCAGGCTGGGGTGAGAGAGATAAGAAATTCTCTTTCGAGAGCAGGGCAGCCGCGTCAAGAGTCAGCCGCTCTGTCAAAGGCAGACTCCCCAGCGACAGTCCTCGGGTCTCGACGCATCTGGGCAGCTCAGACAGTGAGGCATTCACCCCGGCGTCTGCTTCCATGGCAGGTTTCTGCCGGCACAGGCAAGTATGTGTGTGGTCCAGAGAGGGACCAGCTCTGGGCACCAAGGACACTCGGCGACTCAGCAGCTTCTCTGCACCAGGGTCCTCAGGGACACGCAGCCAGCACAGGCCCCCAGATCCCAGCCCAGGACAGCAGGGGAGTCGTGCCTGTCTCTCCCGTTACAGAGTGCAAGGGCGGGGCCCCTCCTCGTGGGATCCAGGCACCTGGCACCTACCCTGTCTCCCGGGACCCTCAAACGCCCCGTGAGATGGGCAATGCTCTTCATGAGAGAGATGAAGAAACTGAGTCTCAGAGAGGGGAGGAGCACAGGGCCGCAGCCGGGTGAAGGGGGAGGGGCTGGTGTGAACCCCAGGCCCCCTGACTCTTGGCTCAATGCCCAACCTGCTAACCACACCGCGCCTTCCAGAAGCACTGGGACAGGACTGTCCCAGAAGGCAGGGCTTCCCAGCGGCACCCCGACCTGGCCAAAGCAAGCGCACCACGCAAAAGCACCCTCACGCCCACCAGGCGCTGCCCGGCTCCTCTAGCAGATGCGGCGCCAGCCTCTGCGCTGGCCCGAAGCTCGCAAAACACACACCTCCAGCCCTACCGACAGCCAGCAAGCCCTGGCAGAGGCTCAGGGACAGGCCTAACTCCATCCAACACAACCCTGAGGCCCCAGAGCCGGGCGCCACCGAGGCCAACCCTGGCCCATGCCCCCTGCTCAGAGCGCGCTGCAGCGTTCTCCCAGGAAGGCCACGCCAACGCCGGCCGAGGCTCCTCTCCAGCACCTCCGTTCGAGCGCTCCGGCCCCCGATCACTCTCAGGAGCCCGCTCCTCCCGCAGCCGCCGCTGGACTTCGGGTGCCAGGGCGTCAGCCAGCAAAAGCTCCGGAGCAGGACCTGCCTGTCCCACCTGCCGGGGCCTACAGCTGCCCCCAGCACCCCCGCTCGTCCAGCTCATCCAGCAGACCCACGGGCAGGAAGCGTGCTCCAGGCCCTCACTTCACAACAACACTCTCCTGGCCCCACATGCCCATCTGGCAGCTCCATTCCACGCACCCGACTTTCTCGGGAAGAAGGGGTGGCAAGCTAGCTAGTGGGCGGTGGAAAGGGCGGGCTGGCCATGCGAAGAGGAGCATCTGAGGCAGGGCAGGCAGACACCCCCGGCCCCCCCACGCTCGGGTCGGCTCTCGGGAGGTGAGGGGCGAGCGGGGGGATTACCTCGGTTACAGATGCTGCAGAAATTGCTGGAGCCCTCGCTGTGCTTCTTCAGGTGGTCCGCCATGTATGCTGCCCGCAAGTACTTCCCACACACCTGGCAGGGCACCTTGTCTTCGTGGCAGGCCAGGTGAGAGCGCAGACGGTCGCGGGTGGCGAAGGAAGCGTTGCAGGTCTGAAGGTGGAAAGGAACACGGGATGAGGCAAAACCGGCCTTCCGTCCCTGCTGCCCACCACGTTACGCTGCGAAGCAAAGTTCTGGCCAACACGGGGCGCCCACACGCTGCTTTTCCCCGAGAGCCTGCGAATTCGGCCCAGGCTTCGCCCCAGAGAGGCCAAGTGCTGTGCCTCCTTCCCACGATGCCTCTCGTGGGACACCTGAGTTGGGATGACGAGTCCAAACGACCGCCTTGCCCAGACATGCCCGCAGTCCAGCCTCACCCTGCTCTACGGAATGAAGGCTTAGTGTGAAGAATCGAGTTTAGCTGCATTGATTATAGGTGATTTTTCCAAAGAGCTATATGGCTTATAACCAGACCACACCTGTCTTCGTGGTCTGCGTCCTGGGCTCCCCTAGTGGCTTTATACAAAGGCCTCATTGGACTTGCTGTGCTCCAAAGCGGCGCTCGTCTTGGCCACAGGGAAGAGGGAGACAGAGGTGCGACAAAGCACAGAGATTACTGTCCACAACGCTCTCGAGTTCGTACCGAAGAGCAGTCCGTGAAATGACAGCAGGGCCAACGCGAGAACTGGCAGAGGCCACGCCCGTGGGAGGCATGGGCGCGCCTGTGAAGGTGGCGCGGGGGGGGCTGGTGGTACTGAGGGGGAAGCCACCACCCTGCGCTGGTGGGGCACCCACTCCACGCCGAGCAGGCCCCACGAGGGGGCTCCGCTCATGAGGCCCTGCGGCGACAGGACAGGTGTCTTGTCGCCGCATCATCACGCCCTGGAGCTGTGCTGGGAGCCAACTCCACCAGGCCCGGAAGGTCGGAACCAGCGCCCAGACAAGCAGCCCCAGGTCCCTGGCTCAGTCCCAGAGCTCTGCCACCTCTGTCCGCCAGCCTGGGAGCTGACAGGTGTGGGGAAAGCCCGAGGAGTGTGAAAGCAGGTGACTTTCAAGCTAGTTTGGCTCCGTGGGGATGTCAGCAGGAGGTCCAGCACACGTGTGACTCATTTCCCCCGCGTGCGCTGGTGCTGACAGCGAACGGCCCGAGAAAGCCAGGCTCCCCTTCCAGGGCACTGAGGGCCGGCTGGCAGCGTGCTGTGGCCCGCCACCCTGTGAGCTAAAGGACGCTGCCTGTCCCTGTAACAAGCTCAGCCCGGAGGTCTCGAGTGAGTGCCTGAACAGTGCCACCACGGAGACACGTACCGCCTCAGGGCACCGTCAACGCAAGAAACAGAAGCAGGCGATGCCACGGAGGCCCAGGGCGCCCGGTGCCCGCGTCTGCGGGGACAAGCCCTGCCGTGCTTGGCCATTCCCCTTCAGGCAAAGGTGGAAAATCTGAACAACCCACACTGCTGAAATGCTGCTGTATCTGTCTGGCAGAAGCAGTTTATTCGCTGGACAGACGAGTTAAGTTTACGGGGTGGTTTGCTCGACACAGTACCTGTCAGTGCCAGGCTGCCCGGTCACTGCAGGCCGACGGAAGCCGCGAGGACACAGGGTGGCTGCACACGGGTGCACTAGCCCTGGGCCTGTGTTCTCGCCAGCTCCAGACTTGGCAGTCTGCTCTGGGGAGCGGGAGGGACTGAATCTCCTAAAGTCTTCTCAGCAGCTGGGACCCCCGATGGGGAGAGGTGACCGGGAAACCGGGACCCTGGGGTGATGGGAATACAGACAGCGCTTGGCCATAGTGGGCCTCGCCTCCGTCGGGACCTCGTGACAATCGCCACAGCAGGGGTCCACCCGGCCCACCGGCCTGGAAACCAACCAGGGGCTGCCACAGGGACTCCCCCTTGACAGAGCCGGCTTTGCCAGCAGTGACGCTAGGCCCACCCTCCCGACAGCAGGAGGCAGTGTGGCTGAGGCCTCAGCCTCAAAGGACCCCAACGAGGAGCAGGTGTAAGGGACACGGCAGGAAGCACAGAGGAGAGGGCGCTGCCAGGGGGCACGAGATGCCCAGAGCAGACTCTGCCGAGTCTGGAGATGGCAAGAACTCAGGCCCAGGCTGGTGCACCCGTGCTGCTCTTGTTGACCTTCTGAGCTGTCCTGAAAGCGTCGCCTGTCATACTTTGCTGCCTAAAGATACCGGACAGCCACACCCCAATTATCTGCAGTGGATTCTGTGTGCAGCATTAGCTAAGCAAAAGCAAAACCCCACTGGGCTGACCCTGCAGGAATGAAAGCTAACTCGGGCCTGAGCAAACTCACCAGGAATGTGAATCCGTTGCTGGGGAGGGCGGGGGAGCCCCACACACAAAACAAAACCTCTTGCTGTACTGCAAAGCCAAGCTAAAATGACTGGTGGCTTCTCTGTGCCAGGACCACCCCGCGGTGACTGGAGTCCCCGGGGTTTCTGGGGAAACCGCAAGCGTGCAAGTCCCAGCCTAGGCCTGCCCGAAGTTCAGACAATAGTCAGCCCAGAACGAGCCTGGCCGCATGGCCCAGGAGAGAGGGGACAGAGAGAGGGGTCAGCTAGAGCCTCCACGCTGGGGCCGCTCGGGAGACAGGCCCCGCCGGGACGTGAGAGCAGCAGAATGCTCGTCACTGGGTGGGTGGGGGACACACCTTGGTCAGGAAGAACCTGTCCGAACCCAGCCCTCCACGCTGAGCATGGGTCACCGCTGGTCATCACGTTCAACACTGAGCCTACTACGTTCCCCAGCCCCAGCCAGTCTCTACAGCTTTTCTTCCCAGGGGTGGAGCAGCTCGGCAGGGGGCCCGAAAGGCACCAGGGACCAGGCACAGCCCGCCCACCCCGTGGCCTTTGAAGTGTGGCGGCCTTGTCCTGCAGCCCGGGAAGAGTTGGGAAGTGCATACTCCCAGCACCAAGGGCCTGCTCCCCCTTCTTGAGGGTGTCAGCTCCCTTATTCCTGCCTGAACTTGTTCCTTCTTGAATATTCTAGTCCTCTGCCCGAACTGCAGGAGGCCCTGGCAGGGTGGCCGCTGAAAGCAACGGGTGAGGCCGAGCATCTCTAGACCAAACACCCCAGGGTGCTGTCCCCGCAGGGACCTCAGACCCAGCAGTGCCTGGGACACCTGGGCCAGGCCCAAGCAGTGTGTCACAGCTGCGTCGAGGTTCATGCCCCTGACGTGTGGATGGCCTTTCCCTCAAGCTGTGGCACCCATCTCTGTAAGTGATCGCTTTTCTCCCCGGTGGTCTCAGGAGGGACCATGATGTATGGCCTGCACCCAGTTCTGCAGGGGCCCCAGAAATTTCACTCCCAAAGAGCCGTCTTCACCTGTTTTACAAACACACACTGTGCACGCTGGATGCCCTGATGTTTAACCAAGCCGGGCAGCACTGCCTAAAGCACGAAGCCAGCAGTCCTCCCCTCCGTAGGTCAGGGAGATGGGCCTCTGGGGCTGGGGTCAGACTGGCAGGCCGGGAGCGTGTGTGGAGGGGCAGGGCAGGGCAGGAAAGGGCCCGACACCAAGAGCCACTGATACGAGTATTATGACACAGACCAAGGACAAAACACACAAAGCCTCAAATGTTAGAATGAAAACTTTTATCGTCAGTCCCGGTCCCCCCGCAGAGCCCGCAGGGGCTGAAGGGCACACTAGGGGGGTCGGAGAGGGGTCTCCATCTGCGGTGTCAGCCCCAGAGCCAGTGATCGGGGGGCCCGCTACAGAGCTACTGGTTAGTCTAGTCCCTGAGCAGACCTGCTAATAAACCTCAAAAACACAGAAGGCTACTTCCCTCCCTAGCCAGAAGCGCAGGACCTGTCTGCAGGGCGGGGCGGGGCACGGGGCTGGCAAAGCTGCAGCTGCTCCCGTGCCCTCTGGAGGGGCTCACTCCCAGGATGAAGGAAGGAGGGGTACCGGGCCCCGTTTGAACATGCACACGTGTGGTGCCCGAGCTTCTGGGAGAGTGCCAACTCCGTCGGGCAGGCATAGACGGACAGACACCCAGGGACTCATCTGTTAACGGGGGAACAAAAGAACAAGAAAGCAAGCTGGACATGTGGGGAGACCCAGAGAGGAGCTGTGACCCGCATCCCGCTCCTCGGAGGCCTGGAGCTGGGAAGGACCCCGCTCACACAGGGAGGCGCAGGGCGCGGGGGCGGGAACACGCCGGGCCTTCCCCTCCATCCGCAGGCCCCCTCCAGAGCCGGGCTAGCCCACAGGCCACTGGGTGAAGGCCCGGCCGCCCTCGGGGGCAGCCCAGCCCTGCCTCAGGTACCCGGGCGGGGTGGGGCCGAAGAGTGGGCTGCTGGAGTGTGCAGGGGGGCTCAGGTTTTCAAGGGCCGGGAATGACTTTTTTAGAGAAAGGGAAAAGGCGGTGTCAGGAACTGAATGGGACGGCCTCCACAGAGCAGGCTGGGCAAAGTCCCATGATGGCAGGTCGCTAGGAAGAGATTCCAGGGGCGGCAGGCCGCTGCTCCCAACCCACACCTGCAAAAGGGCAGAGAGTGCAGGTTACCCCGCCGCCCGGCACGCCCCACTGCCCTTGGACTCAGCTACCTGCAGACACAGTCAGCATGTGATGTGGGGGGAAGGCAGAGACGGGTCCCACAGCCCCCCAGGGCACCGTCCGCAGGTGGCCGGCTAGCCTGGCCTCTGTGCACACTGACCACACCTGGCCCCGGCTCCGTGCCCCAGCCCGCCCTCCCTCCGGAGCCCGCCCTCCTTGCCAGCAACAGGATGCAGGGAAACAGGTTGGCCTGCCGGAGGCGGAGGCGGTATGAGTGCCCCCCAACTCTGCCCGCCACGTGGCAGAACTTGGCATGGGAGTGAAGCGAGAACTCAGGAGAAGAGAGATGTGTTTCCACACACACAGGAATGCTCAGTAGCCAGGAGAGGAAAGTCAGTTTTCCGGACACCCCAGGACTCCCAGATATTGTTGGAGAGGCAAACCAAGGCGGAGGCTCTGCTCAGGCCTCCCGACCTAGTGCTACACAGGCAGTAACTCACAAGGAAAGGAAACCACCTTGCTCTCCGCCCCCAGAAATCCTGGCTGTGTGTACGCGTGGCCCAGAACGGGATAAACAGGTGCTAGCGCCAGATGAGACCACCTGCTCCCTTCACCCTCTCCTGCCTTGTGCCTTCAGCTGAGAAAACGCAGAGGGAGTTAGGCAGAGGGAGTGTCTGACTCAGTCAGGCTGCTGGCTGAACCCCCAAAACTTTCCCACCCCGCCACAGTGGCCCTTGCAAACTGCTAGGAACCAGAAATGGACCCCATGGGGGGTCCCAGACGGACACCTATGCAGTGTGGCCCGCCATCAGGTGCCGGCACGCGTCAGGAGAGGACAGCCAAGCAAGAGAGCAAAGGTGAAGACAAGTGGGCACCAGCACCCAGCAAAACGGGAGGAGGGGACACCAGCGGGGGCGGGGGGGCGGGGGCGGGGTGTGTGTGCTGGGGGCAGAACAAAGGACCAGAGCAACGGGGCCGGGCGGAGGGAACTGGGCGGAGGGAGCTGGGTGGTGTGCAAAGCAGTGGTCAGCCAGCCCAGCACACACACACCAGCTGGCTCAGGGCGGCACCAACTGGAGACAGCAGCCCCCTCCATCTCCCACCTCCACCCGCTGGTCCCTACCTGGCACTTGTGAGGCCGCTCAGACGTGTGCACCTGCTTGATATGTCCGTTCAGGTGGTCAGGTCTGGAAGAGAGAACCAAGAGACTTTAGAGCAAGGCCTCAGGACAGGGCTACAAACGTGGCAGCCTCCCCCACAGCCCCCAGACCACTGTGAGTGACAAAGACAGTCACAGGCCTCTGCCCTGGTTTCCCTAGAGGGGGCGGGAAGGGAGCATTCTCCAAAGGCTTACCCGGGCTCCACCCCCACCAGAAACTCAGACTTCCAGAACCCCACAGAGATGGCCGGAGGAGACAGGGCTGGCTCCCTACAGCCCTTTCAGGAGAGGGGCTGTGCGGTCATTGTCCAGACGAAGGCCCCTCAGACACTCAGCGCTCCCCTCCCCCAGCCTCTCCCGCCAATGAATGCCACCCGGATGGAATTCGCTCCCCAGAGGGCAAGGGATGAAGCCTGGCGTCCCCAGCTGGGCTGGTGAACCAGATGCCCGCCTGAGCAGGTGGGCAAGGGGTGGCCTGACCAGTCAGACTGGTTCCTGGCTGGGGCCCCTCTGAGGGACTGCTCCACAAAGTCCGCAGTCCAGAGGCAAGTTAAAACCAGTCTCTGCTTCCAACGAGAAAAGCGGCCCTCTGCTCTAGTTTGCACTTCCCTGGGGGGCTCACTAGAAAGTGACCCTAAAAAGACCTCCTGCCCCCCTCTCCTCTCCGTCCCAAGAACATAAAGAGGCCTCTGTGCTTTCAGCTGGGCCCTCGAGCCACCAGGTCAGAGCAGTTCAAAGAGCCGGGTGTTGAGAAGAGAAGAGCGTCTGGGTGCCGAGCTGTGCCAGTGACCCCTGGGCTGCAAGGGCAGAGCTGGAGGCCACCCATCCGGGGTCAGCAGTACTGGGTGGGGGGCGTAAGTACTCCCAGGTGCACTTGTTCATGTGGCCCGCGGGCGGGCCGCAGCCATTCAACAGCCATTCAAGCGGGGAAGGTCTGTGGAGGAGCCCAGCCTCCCGCCCCCAGAGGGGCCCCAGCCTGGTGCCGGAAACACAAAGGGAGCCCAGCGGGGAGAATGGCGGGGCCCAGCGCGGTGGCCTGAGGAATCCGGCCCCTTCCACAGGCCCCAAGGAAGAGGAACTGCGGGCAAGCCCAGGCCTGGAGGGCTTCCCTGGGGGCGAGCACAGCTCAGGGGGCGCATCTCTAAAGCTAGGGCGGTTAAAACGCTCTCCCCGCCGCCAAGTGCCCTCCTCCGGCCCCACGCCCGGGGCTGACCCAGGAGCCAGGCGCAGGCAGGCAGGCAGGCCGACCTGACAGGGCCCCTCCCTCCTCACCTGGAGAAGCCTTTCCCGCAGCTCTGGCAGATGTAGGGCTTGCCCACGGAGCCATCGTGGGAGCGCACGTGGTAGGACATGCGGTCTTTCCTCTTGAAGCGCAGCCCGCACACAGGGCAGGAGTACGGCTTCTCCCCGGAGTGCGAGAGTTTGTGTCGATTCAGATGGTACACATCTCGGAAGATCTTCCCGCAGATCTCGCAGGCCACCTGCTTCCGGGTCCGGCTCCGTTTCCGGGGCCCGTCGGGGTCCTCGGAGATGGGCAGCCCGTTCTCGCCCAGCCTCGGAGGAGGAAGGTCGATGTAGCCCAGCTGGAGGCTGGTGACCCCGTGCTGGGCCTCGTGCTGGCGCAGACGGTTGGCGTCAGTGAACACCTTCCCGCACAGGCCGCAAGGAAGGATGCCTGCCTCCCTCAGGCCCCCGGGGGCCCCGAACATTGAGTCCAGCAGGTTGGCCTTCCTGGGGCGCCCCCGGCCTCTCTTGCCAGCCAGGGGAGGGGCGCTGGATGCCACGTTGGGGAATGGGGAAGTCAGCAGTTGGGGGGACAGAGGTCCGGCCACCATGGGCAAGCGGTCCACCCCAGGGAGCACGGGCAGGGAGGCCTGGCCGGCAATGGCTGCGCCCGCGGCCCGCGCCGCCTCCTCCTCGGGCTGCACGCTGCCCGCGATGCCATTGCTGTTGGCCGCCAGGGCTGCCCCGTTGGTCATGTCCAAAGGGAAGCCCAAGTCCGAGGTCCCCGGCGGACGAAAGAGCATGATGTCGGCCCGAGCAGGGGGCACCAGGATCTGCACGTTGGACTGTTTGATGACTTCCTGGCAGATCTCGATGACCGACCTCATCAGCAGGAACTTGGCGGCCGTCAGGAGCTCGGGGAAGCTCTCCAGGCGAACCACGATGCGGGACGTGTAGGCGAAGTCCAAAATGTCCCCGAACACCTTGGAGCTGATGGTGTGCATCTCCAGCTCCCGGCTGCCCCCCGCGCCGCCGCCTGGGGCCGCCGCGGGGCCGCCCACGTCCGCGGGACCCCCGTCCGCGGCGCCGCCATCGCCCAGCTGCGCGCTGAACACCGACTCGAAGTACTCGCTGCAGGCGGCCAGCACGGCGCGGTGCGCGGGGAAGCTCTCGTCGCCCACCCGCAGCAGCACGTCGCAGAAGCGCCCGCCGTTTTTGCGCTGCTGGTTCAGGTTGTGCAGCATTTCCGTGCTGTGTCTGCTCACCTGGTAGGTGTAGCAGCCCGACGGGCCGCAGGAAGCGTCGTTCACCCGCTCCATGGCCGCCGCCCCCTCCGCAGACCGGGCCGCGGCTCTGGCCCGCCCCCTCCCGTGCCCGGGGCCGCGAGAAGCGGGGCGCCGCCGGCCTGTCTACACCGCCCGCACGTGCCGGCCTGGGCGCCGTGCACCGCAGGTGCGCCGGGCGCACACGCCCCCCGCCTGGACCAGGCCGTCTAGACCGCAGAGCTCGCCGGCCCCCGCATGGCGGCCCCCGCCCCGCCGGCCCGCGCGCTGCCCCGGCCCCTCGTCCCGCCCGCCCGCCGGCCGGCGCGCCGCTCCGACTCTACCTCCCGGGGTGCGCAAGGCGGAGGTGCGCCCCTCCTGCAAACGCGCCTGCCGCCTCCCCTCCCGCCCGCCAGGCGGCGCCGGCGCGCGGCCCAGAGGGGCGCGCGCGGGAGGAGGAGGGGTCTGCCGCGCAGGCGCGCGCCGCGCTTTCCCGGGCCCGCTGGGGGCGCGCGATGCGTCCCCTGCAAAGCGCGAGCCGGGGCGGGGGCGCCGGAGCGCAGGAAACAAAAGGCGAAGGCGGCGGCGGCGGGGCGCGCGCGGGCCAGCGGCGCGGGCCGGGCCCCCGAGCCGAACGGGCGGCGACGGCGGCGAAGGCTGGAGCGGGCGGGCGGCGGCGGCGGCGGCGGGCTGGGCCTCTCCCCGGGCCGGGCGGCGGCGGCGGCGGCGGCGGCGGCGGCGGAGGCGGAGTGGCGGCGCTGCGGCCCCGGGCTCCGTGTGTTCGGAGCGGAGGAAAGATGGCAGCGGCTGCACTTCCTCTTGCACTTTCACCCCTGGGGGGAGGAGAAGGAGGGGGCGATACCAACAACACCC
>RJWH01002955.1:79839-139707 GCA_004363575.1 Solenodon paradoxus
CCGCGCAGCCCCCGCCTGCGCACCCCGCCCGCGGGGCCGGGGGCTGCAGCAGCGCGCCCCCCCACGCCAATGCAAACGAAGCGCCGAGCCAGCAAACCAGCTCCCGCGGCCCCTCCCCTCCCCTCCCCGCCGAGAGTGGCCGCGAGCGAACGGGGCGGGCTGGGGGGCCGGGGGCGAGGACGGGGGGCGCAGATCGGGGCCCCGGCCTGCAAGGCGCACCCGTAAGTCGAGCGGGCGTCGGGTACCCTTCGGAGCCCCCGCTTTGATGTGCGAAACGAAGTCGCCAGCGACGGCCTCCCTGTTTTCAAACCCGGAGAAGGCCCGGGGTCCCGGCCGGGCGCAGGCCGAGCCTCCGGAGCCGCGTCTGCGCCCCGCGCACCGACCGAGCCGAAGGGGTTGCGCGCCCGGGAGAGCCGGGGAGGCCTCTCCTCCGAACCGCCGTCCGGCGAGCTTTACGGCCCGCGGAGCGGGAAGTCTCCAGATCGGGGAGGTGGTGGCGACGGGCAGGAGCGGGGATCCCCGAGCCCCAGCAGCCCCTCGCGAAGCGGGGGTGCCGGGGGCGCCCCGAGGCCGGGAGCATCCCCGCTCCCGCCACCCAGCGACCTTCCGAGCGCTCGGATCTCGGGTCCCGGGCCCCGCCGGCGGGCCGCGGCGCTTTGTCCCGGGGATGCTGCTGCACACGGGCTGCGCACCGAGCTCCGCTCTCCCGGGAAGCGCGCGCCCGGCCGCGGAGGCTCGCGACCCCGGACTGCGGGCGCCGCGTGTGCGGCAGAAAGTTCCCTCAGTTGCAGAGAAGGAGCAAAGTATGCGTTGCAAACTTTCCCCGGTTCCAAACTGAGCGCGTCCATTAAGGGGCGCGGGGTGCGGGGTGCGGCGGGGGAAAGCATTCTGGGTATCACATGCAAACCAACGGCCCGTCCCGCGGGCTCCGCTCGGGATTCCCACCGCCGCGCGCCGCGCTTGCACTCATCCACGCGCAAGGGGGCGGTTCCACGCCTGGCGCCGCGGGCGGGCGGACCCGAGTTCCCGTTCGAGACCTAGCCCTCGGGTGGTGCCCGGCCAGGCCTCTCCGAGCGTCGGTGAAACCGTTTCCTACTCTGGACACCGGGACGGCAGCACCTGTCTCCTGGGTGGATGAGGGTTCCCAAGTCCCGTCTGCGCCGCACCGAATTCTGGGCTGGGTCCCTCTCCTTACTCACCTCCACGCAAGGGCGCAGCCAAACGTCTGCAGGAAGGGGGGGAAGCCTTAGAAGCGTACGGAAAGCGCCCTGAACTCTGAGCCAGGTGAGCTGTGTTCTAAACCTGAATTAGCTGTGTGACCTCAGGTTAATGCCTGAACATCTTTGATCGACAAATCAGACTCGTGGGTGGATTCTCGGAACCGGCAATGTTTTTTTTTGTTCGAGAGCAGAGTTGAGCGTAACCTCAAAAAAAAAAAAAAAAAAGAGGAACGGTATCTGAGAATTAACTGCTGAGGGTCTACACGGCCTCCCACCAAAGAAACGGAGGAAGGTGAGCGACTTGGGAAAACCAGAGTGTTCAGCCCGGATTCTAACGAGATAACCCGAGTGTGCCCCTTCTTCAGCGGCCTTGAGCAGCAGCTCATTCCGGACGCGTGCTCCGTACACACCTCCGCGCAGTGATTCCCAGGAAGCAGGAACTGGCCCTCCAGCCAGAGGGCTTAAGAAAGGTGCTGTGTCCGGTGTGATCAGACGGTTCCCCTTGTGAGACGGGTTCACAGAGCGCTGGCGGGTCGCTGGCGGGTCGCTCACCCACAGTGCTGGTGAGGGTGCGGGGACAAGAGGGAAGAGGCATCAGCCTCGTTTTGCAGATGAGAAACCTGAGGCCTGGAGACTGAGCCAGTGACCCAGGATCTCAGCTGGGGAAGGAGCCAGAGTCAGGGCCAGATCCCAGTTGTGACCCCGGCGGCACATCATTCCTGACATCACCGTGGCAGTGCTGGTGCGGGACGCCCGTGGGCCTCAGCGTCAGCACTTGACCTGCAGTCTTGCCGGTCTCTGAGGGTCCCAGGATTCCCTTCTGTAATCCTGTAACTTCAGGCTACGGCACCTGCTTACGGGACACGCTTTCTTTCTGAGATGGAATAAACATAACATAAAATGTGCCTCAGGCGGTGGAGACACTGATGTGCAGACCATGTAAAACCCAAGGACCTGGGTCTCAGACCCAGGACCCAGGTGAAAAACGAGTAAATGACGCTTCTTTCTCCTCTCCCTCCCTTCTTGTCTTAAATATGTTTATGTTAAATATATATATGAGTGTATATATACATATATGTGTGTGTGAAAAAGTTTAACTCGGTAGCCTGGATTACATGACAATATTGTACAAATGATAATTGTCACGTGGTCCAGCAGAGCTTCATCCCCCACAGAAACCCTGTGGCATGAGGTCACCCTCCACCCGCTTCTTCCTGCAGCAGTTGGCATCCACCTACTACACCCTGTCTTTATGGGTTTACCTGCTCCAGGTATTTCATATAAGAGGATTCATACAGCATCCGATGTTTCGAACCTGGTTTCTTACACTTAGCGTGATATTTTGAAGTGCACCCATGTGGCGGGTTGGTCATCCTCTGGTGGCATTCCGTCATGTGGATGGACCCTCCGTTCAGGGGCTTTTGGTTGTTGAGAACAGCCACATGCAAGCATCTGGGTGTCTGTTCCCAGTTCTCTTGGGCATATACCTACCAGCAGAATTGCTGAGTCCTGTCGTAATTCCTTATCTTACCTTCTTGAGGTGCCACCTCACTTTTCCAGAGGCTGTTCCATCTTCTCTTCCTACCACACATCTTGCTATGAGTAATTTTAGAGCTGGTCAAACCTGTTTTATGAATGAACGTACTTCGTTCCAGAGAGGTTAAATAATTTGTTCAGGATCACACAACAGACTCCAGACTGGAGCTAAATTTTCCTACGTCCTCCCGCTCCCCTTCAAAGACCCAAATTACATTTCCTGAGAATCCGTGTGTTGATTTGACAAGCCTGTCCAGTGAACCGTATTCTGAAACTCCTTTTCTTTCCACATCTGTTGAAAGAGCCTGACACTAGGCTCCCAATTTCCAGACCACACCTTGAAAAGATACAGAGCTCGCGGTCCCTTGATCTGCCTCCTGCCGCTGGCCTTGCAGGTCCTCTCCCGTTGCTGTGGAAACCGGGCACCTCCACTTTGGCAGAGCCCCAGCTGGCCTGAGGGCACCCTTGTCTCCCGGCTGCGAGCACCTACTAAGCCAGCTGTGGGGTCTTTGTTCTGTTTTAGAAGCTGGGACTGTGGCCCAGCCAGACTCTGGACTGTGCCCTCCAGGAACCCACAGGCTTGGGGAGGAGACAGAAAAAAACAGGGACTCAGAAAGACTTCTCCTGGCTCCCCAGTTCACCAGATTCTGCCACCCTTCCAGGCCCAAATCCCACTTCCCCGGAGATACCTTCTCCCTAGCCCAGATCCAAACAATAGCTTCTCTCAATTCTTTTTTGGGTTTTTTCCCCCGATTGCAAAAATATTACTTGTCTTGCAGAAAATGTAGAAAATTCAGGAAAAGACGAAAGAAAGATCCCTTATAATTTCACCACTGAGTTCAGAGTTGCCAACCGAGATGGTCTTTCCTTTTCTCTAGCTAGGTATACACTTTTGCTTTTCACATAATTGGTTTCTATTTTATATGCTGCTTTATCAATCTTGTTTCTTAACGATGCATTTTCTCCTCGACAGGCTTCGAAGTCGAGAAAGGGTGGCAAACTTTGTCGGACCAGCCGCGGTACTGAGCGCACTCCCTGCTTTACCGGTTGCTCTCACCACATTTCACAGGTGAGAGAACAGGCATGGAGGGAGGAGCGGCCTGAAGCGAGCGCCAGGCCAAGTGACACTGGATTCAGCCCCCAAGCCAGGCTGCAGGTTTTGTTGTGTTTCTGGCCATGAGCCAGGGACTCAGCCGGAGGAAGTGGTGGAGGGAAGCCCTGGAGAAAGAAAGGAAAGCCCTTGTTTCTGCGGGTCAAGAAACCAGCCGGCTTACCTGCGTCTGCTGGCTTACAAAGCACAGGCAGCCAGTCAGCGCCTTCACTGACCCCCTGCCATCCTGGGCTCTTCGAATACCGGCAAGACCACCTAGTGATGGCACCCGGTGCAGACAGAGCTCAGGGTCAGAGGCAGACAGACTTGGCAGAGCTCAGATTCCAGCTCTGCCCTCTGCACAGTGGAGTTCTGGGTGAACTGTGCCTGAAGTTTGTTTAGTGCCCCCAGCCTTCCTCTGCAGGTCAGATCATTGCCCTCTTTTTACAGCAGAGTCCTGGGGGAGTGGGTGGCAGGTCCCAGCCTGCCCCCGTGGAGGGCTGGTTCAAAATGAGCGCGGGACTCCCTGACAACCACAGCCAGGCTCTTGCCACCACCCCTGGAGCTCTAGCCTTTGACAGTCAGGGTCCTTTGTGCCTGAGAAACGTGTACACACCACCTGCCTGTTCTGGAAGCCTGGCTCAGCTTCGCTAAGGATCCTGCAGGAAGCAGGCTCAGGAGCCTTCTCCCGCCCCAGCAGCGTTATCTCGGCTCCTCCGTGCTGCCGGGGACCCTGGACACCGGCTTATCATCAGCCTCGTTTCCTGCCTCTGTCGCCTGTGGCTCCATCGCTTTCTCGGTCAACCCGGAACAAAACGGGGGAGCCCTCAAATGGCGTTGTGTTTTTTCTGTCCTAGAATCTGTGAGGACTCATTTTTCTGATGAACCGAAGGAGAGTGAAGATGCCGTGGTGACATGCGGGCAGAAAACACGGCAGCTGATCCATGGTGGTGTGGGCGGGTCGCACACGCGCACAGCCACACGTACACGCACAGTGCACACATGTACACATGCATACATGCAATACAAACATGCATGCAGACATGCACGCGTGCGTATGCGCACAGACACATGTGCGCACGGACATGCGCACACGCATACGCACAAACTCACGCGCCACACACCCGTGCACGCACACACGAAAGGCGAATGACCAAATAAAGAGACTGGGCTTCCTAGAGAAAGACTCCTTCAAGATCCATGAGAACATGAACATTCCAGAAGTGAGTGTTTATTTTACTGCTCTTGAAACATTTCGTGACGAACATTTTCGGAAGAAATCCACTCTAGACAAGTGTCCCGCTGCGTAGCCGTGAAAGTGCCGCACCCCCAGCCGTGGCTCCAGGGCCTCCCTGTTTCAGCCTCGTCTCTCCACCCTCCAACGCTGGCAGCCGCTCTCACCTTTGAGGTCACCTTTTCCTGAAGGTCGTCCGCGGAGAGCGCTGCACTTCGAGTCTGGTTTCCTCGCTTGGCGTGAAGGCCGGAGGCCGCCGAGCTGCGTGCGCCAGTGGGCACTGCTGCGTGTCCTGTGAGCACCTGGGCCTCTGCTTCCCCACTCGCCAGTGCAAGGCTGTTTGGGGCGATTGTGAATAAAGCTGTTGTAAATGTACGTGGACAAGTTTTTAAGTGAATGAAACTCATTTCTCTGGGAGTAGGATCAGTGCATTTTATTGTAAATGCGTGTTTACCACTTTAAAGCATAGTCATACTTAATATTTCTTTTGTGCACAATGCTCTCTTCATTTTGGGATATTGAAATTGAACCCCAGTCTGTGTTTCACACCACACCCACCTCCAGAGTTCCATTGTCCTCTGCCACCGCCTTGTTCTTCTGTCCTCCCCTCTCCCCTCCCGCCCCGTCCGCAGCCCTGAGTCCTGCTAATTTTGTTGGGATCTGTATGTTCATTTGTTTAATCATATTCTACATATGAGTGAGGCCATCCTGTATTTCTCTTTTTCTTCCTGACTTATTTTGCTTCTCATGAGCCACTCTAGTTCCATCCAGATGGTTACAAAGGGCACAATTTTACCATTTACAAGAAACAGTTTTTAAGAGAATATCATAAACTTACAAAAGAGAAAATGCAAATGGCCTATAAACACCAAGGACTATTTCTGACTTACTAATATTTCTGTTTAAATGCGACTTCCTCAAAGAGGCTGCCCTGAGCCCGAAAAACTTAAACTTACTCTCTCCCCTTCCACGGTACCTCTGACACCCTACCCTCGAGGTAATGATTAGCTCTTGCATTGTCTTCTTCCCAGCTTGACTCACTGGAGTGGCTGCCCTTCTGCCTGTTTCCCCTACCACGTCCCCAAGCCGAGTTCAGGGCGTGACACGCATGCATGTTTGTTGACTGAATGCATGAAAACGATCATTTTTCTTGTCAAATTCTTAGATACTTTTCCAACCACCTTATATCTGTCAAAGGTCTGGAAGAGACCGTCTTTTGTTTCTCATGCAGCTGCTGGGAGCCTAAATTTACGCACCTTTCTGGAAAGCAGTTCAGCAATATGTGTTGTTTTGTTTAAAGGAAAAGTGCAGCAGGAATGAAGGCTGGCAGGCAGGCAGGAGGAGAGAGGAGGAAGAAGCGTTTTTTAATTTTATTTACTTGTTCATCTTGGCTGTTCCCCCGGCCCTGGGTTTTGAACTTGGGATGTGTGTGGACTGCATCCGGGGCCCTTATCCATGAGGCTGTCAGGGCGCACTGACCATATATTTTAAAAGCCTAAGAAATTCACTTTTCTGTGACCCAGAAATGTCATTCCTTGGGATCCGATGAAACAAGCACAGCTGAGCTCCAAGATGGAGGCTCAAGAATCGCCTTCAGAGCACTTTTTTTAAAGAGGCAGGAGGGAAGCATTTTCAAGGAAGGCAGGAAGAGGAGGAGAAAGCACTTCCGTTTGTTCGTTTTGGGGCGGTCTCCTCCCCTGCTTCTGGCCCAGGTCTCTGAACTGGATTCATTGGGTTTTACCTGGCAGATGCCCCAAACGCTGGCTTTAGAACCAGGGCACCGAGAGCCCCGTTTCTTATCATGAAAACGGGAAACCTGTCGATGGCCAACTGTGGGGTCACCACATGAAAGCAGGTGACGGACCGTGAGTTAAGCTTTAAGCGGGAGTCCGGGGCAGTGCACAGTGGAGCCAGAGGCTCCTCTCAGCACTGTCTCACAGCCTGGTGGCGAGGTGCAGAGCGGCCCTGGGCCACACCGCCTCCCCAGCCCACGCGCAGGGCCGAGTCGGCCACCGTCCGTTCTCCGTGTCTGTGAGGCTGGCACCGACTATGGGGAAGGGCGACTCCCAGCGGTGTCCTGGATGCCTCAGCTCTCCCAGAGCACTGACCTTCTCTGAGCTTCAGGTTCCTTCTTTCTGAGCTGCCCAGACATGGCACCTCTCTCTGCAAGGGTCGCTGCAGCCGTGGTTGACCTGGTCTTGAATGCAAATTCCACACGCACTGAGTCTTTTTCTTTTTTCTTTTTTTCTTTTAAAGGGAAGGTGCAGGCAGGAATGAAGGTGAGCAGAGGCAGGCAGGCAGGCAGGAGGAGTGAGGAGGAAGAAGCACGCTGTTTTATTTAGTTTTTCATCCTGGCCATTCCCATCGGCCCGGGGATGTGAACTGGGGACCTTGGGATGTGCGGGGACTGTGCCGCCCAGCCCCACTCCACCAGGGGGCGCCACACTCTGAATCTCGAGCTAGCAGTGGTCCTGGGGTGGAGTGAGATGAAGAGAAAGCTCCTATCATTTTAACCTTCAATGTTTCTGTCTCCTACAAGGGACTATTGGCAATGAGGAAAGGCACCGGACAGAGGGAACATAACCACCCGCAGCCCCGCCAGTAAAACAGAAGTACGAACATTTTGGCTTATTTTTTGTCTAGTCCTTTTTCTCCTAATTTTTTTATTATGGTGAAATCTACATCACATAACATTTAGTATCTTAGCCATTTCCAGGGATACAGATCAGTGGTTGTGCGGATTTCAATCACCGTCCACCCCTCAGGTTTTCATCTTGTAAAACTCTTCCCATTAAACAATAACCCCTCGTTATTGTTTAATAAGCCCCTGGCAAGCACCGTCCTGTTGTCTGTCTCCGTGATTCTGACTCAGAACCTTTTATAAACGGAGTTATAGGTATTCATCTTTTTCTGACTGGCTTATTTCACTTACAGTGTCCTGCAGTTCATTCAAATGACTGCAGATATCAGACCCGTCTTCGTTTTTAAGGCTGAAGATTATTCCACTGTACGTAGACTAAGAGATATTGTGGGTTTGGTGCCAGCAATGACGTGACTATCGCAATAAAACACATCCCAGGAACGCGTTGGTTTCTCAGTGCGTATAAAAGTGGTGTTTACACGACACTATAGCCTATTAAGTATATAAGAGCATTATATCTAAAAAAGGTACCTAATGTTAATTAGCAGCATTTTTGCTAAAAAGTGAAAACCATCTTCTGAACCTTCGGGGTCGTGGTTTTGCCTCAAGGATGCTAACCAGTGGGTACTGAAGGCAAAGGTGGCTTGTGACACTTTCTGAAAGACAATGAACGCGCCCTGGTGGCTTAGCTGTTAGGTCCGCCGGGCGCAGTCCACACACGTCCCAGGGCCCTGGGTTCATGATCCCAAGCCTGGGCAGCAACCAAGATGAACAACTAAATAAAATCAATAAAGCTTCTTCCTCCTCTCTGCCTGCTTGCCTGCCTGCTTACCTCCATACCTGCCTGCACCTTTCCTTAAAACTAAAACAATGACGTTTATTGCAGAGGTGACTCTTTCACTGTAAATATTCCTCTGTAGCACGTGATGCTGTTTGACAGCGTTTTACCCGCAGCAGAACAGCCTTTGAAATCAAAACCCAGCCTCTCAACCCCTGCCGCTGCTTTTTCAACCAAGTTTATGTCACCTGCACCTTACGTAGGTTCCCTCTCCAGAGCCCCTCGGTTTGTTCACCCAGAGGGGCCATTCTTCACCTGGGAGTTTCAGCATGAAACTCAGTGATTCTCTCACACCTCCGGGCTCCACTTCCAATTTTAGGTGTCTCGCTACGTCCACCACGTCCTCAGTGACTTTCTCCAACGGAGCCTCGGACGCCTCCGTCTTCCATGCGGGTTTGACTCAGCTTCTTTCACATGCCAGTTAATGCTGACATTTTTCTCCCTCACGGATCACAAACACTCTGCCTGGCCTCTGGAATGATGGCTCCTTTCCAAAAAAGTTTTCAACCTGCGTTGCCAGGCTCCCTCAGAAGAGTCGCTCTACGGCCGTGGTCGCTTCGCAAAATGTGTGTCTGAAGCCATACGATGGGAAGGACACAGTTGCTCCTTCCTCCCTGGGATGTTGTGTTCGCAAGCGGGGACACAGCGTCAGTCTCTTCGTGCCTCTCCATCAGAGCTCTTAGGTGACCAGGGGTGTCGTCAGTGAGCAGTCACGTTTTGAAATCCATTTTCTTTTACTCTACAATGGGCTAAAATATTTAGTCAACTGTGTGGTAAACAGATGTCTGACCTCCAGACTTTGTTGGTTTTTTTAGATCTATGTGGTATGTGCTCCTTCGGAGGCGATTGTCCCAGCCACTGCTACACCCCTGGCTCAGAGCAGATGTAGCCTACATCTTAAGGATGCTAGGATTTTTAGAATGCTCTGCCTTAGCTTCATCTTCAAGTCGTCAAGTGCATTCACCCATGGCAAGAGACGCGGCCTGTCCTTGTGAAGCTTGGAAGCCAGGCATTGCCATCGCGTCCCTAGTTATGAAAGTTCCAGGTGGCGTGCTCTCCAATAGAAGGCTGTTTTAGACTCATCGTTTAGCAAAATCGCCTCCATCCCCTCCATCGCTGACCTGATCTTCCCGAGAACTTGCTTCAGCTCAGCATCGGTACGTGCTACTTCAACCAGTCCCTCGATGTTATGAAGACACTTCTTTCTTAAATGCCTTGAGCCAATCTCTGCTAGCGTTGCAGTGTCTTCCACAGCTTTCTCTCCGTTCTCAGCCTTCAAAGAACTGAGGAGACTCAGACCTTGCTCTGGATTAGGCTTTGCTTTAAGCTGATGTTGTGGCTGGTTTGATCTTTCCAGAGCACAAAAACTGTCTCCCCATCAGCCACCAGCCTGTTTCTCTTTATCATGTGTTTTTTCGGGGCTAGGGCTCTTCATTCCCTTCGAGAACTTTCCCTTTGCATTCACAGCTGGTGCAAGAGGCCTAGTTTTTGGCCTCTCCTGGCTGTCTACAGGCCTTCCTCGCTAAGCTTAACCATCTCCAGCTTTTGCTATAAAGAGTGATATGTGGCTCTTTCTGTCACTTGAACACTTTGAAGCCATTGCAAGTTTGTTAATTGGCCTGATTTCAAAAGCTGTTGTCTCAGGGAATAGGGAGAGAGACCTGAGGAGAGGGAGGGAAAGGGGAGAATGACAAGTCAGTGGGGTTGTCAGAATACCCGTTTGTCATATTCTCTGGGTGCAATTTACTTCATTATGATAATATGAGAAATCTCTGATCAGAGATTGCCATAGTAAATATAATGGTGAAAGAGGTTGAAATATTTTGAGAATTATTCAGACGAGAGACATGAAGTGAGCATAAGATACTGGAACAATGGTGCCAATCAATGCAGGTGGCCACAAACCTTGCATGTGGAAAACTGAGCTCTCTGGAAGCACAATGCAGCAGAGTCCAATGCAATGAGGTCCGCCCACTGCGCGTTTTGCTTACCTGTTTATCCATTGGTGGACGCTTGGCTGCGTCACATTTTTGCTGTTGTGAAGAAAGCTATGAAGATGGGAGCACAGCCTTTTTCTTGTTTCAGTATTTTGTTGGCATACCCTTGTGGAGTAGCAGTTGGGTCAGCCGCCTCCGAAAGAGCACAGTCCATGTACATTCCAAGGACTGGGGTTCGTGTCCAGGGTCCAGGGGAACGACCAGTGTGAACAACTAAATAAAAACCAATAATAAAACTGCTTCTTCCTTCTCTCTCGCTTCTTGCCTGCCTGCCTACTCGCCTTCATACCTGCCTACAGCTTTCCTTAAAAAAAAAGAAAAATATTTTAGTTAAAAGTAATACCGATATAAACCATTGTATCCTGCTTCTAAGACAGAACAGCATGTCGTGATACATTCTGCGTGAGCACTGGGGCTCGAAGGTAGGTGTGGGGGGCGGGCATTTTCTCTTTTGACTGTAAACTCTTCTGTGGTATTTTATAAAGCGAGTGCTTCCATAAGTTGAAAGGCAGTAAAGAGTTCATCAAGTTAGAAGTACTTTTCAAGTCATTGCATAAACATAAAAAAAAAAAGCAAATCTTTTCCTGACTGCAGAACTTCCCTTCTGGGTGGAGGGTTGGTAGCCTTTTTATTTTAGACAGTTTGTGTTTGTTTGTTTTTTAAAGGAAAGGTTGAGGCAGGAATGAAGGTGAGCAGAGGCAGGCAGGCAGGAGGAGAGAGGAGGAAGAAGCACTGTTTTTAGTTGTGCATCTTGGTTGTTCCCCAGCCCCGGACACAAACTCAGGTCTGTGGGATGCTCGTGGGCTGTGCCGGCCAGAGGCGGCAGACACAGCCGCCCCTCCACCAGGACGCGCCTGACAGAGACATCTGTGCGCGTCGAAGCAGGAGTGCTGAAGTGGTAACCTTGTTCTTCTGTGTTGAACTGGAAATAGAAGTAGACACCTGTGGGGTCAGTGGTGCTGTCACAAGGGTTTGCTGCTAGGCGTGGGAGACAAGTGTGTTTTGGGCAGGGGTCTCAAAACAATAGAAAGTTGTTCGGAAGTACAAACCTTAGATTTTAGCATTTAGGAATTATTGGAGTTCAGCTTAAAGGTGCCGTGAATCCATTCTGGCTCAGGAAATGTTGTTTTTAAAGGAAAGGTGCAGGCAGAAATGAAGGCGAGCAGGCAGGCAGGCAGGCAGGATGGGAGAGGAGGAAAAAGCTCTCCATTTTATTTTCGTTTAGTTGTTCACAGTGGTTATTTCTCCCTCTGGACCTGGGACTCAAACCCAGAGGTATGTGGTCTGTGCTTCTCCGGAGGCAATTGTCCCAACCACTACTACACCCCTGGGCCGCTCCCTGGCTTAGAAATTTGAGGTGTTAGTTCAAGCTGATGTATGGTCATTCACCTTAGACCTGGGCTGGGGTGACGGATAAGTGGGGAGACAAGCAGAACCTTCCATCCATGGTCCACATTTGCAAAAATATCACCCCCCATCTTGGGTTCCTTTTTTGGGTGACTCCCCAGCTCCCATCCATGCAGACATTGCAAGTTCTGTCTGACGTTCCTGGAAAGTCAAGGTGGTGAAGTCAGCCCCCACCCTCAGGACGTCAGGCCTCACTCGATTCTGAAATTCCATTTCTAGCAACTGAGGGACAGAAAAGGTCGCAGAAAAGATCACGCGCATCAGCATCCTGTCAGACAAAGTGGTCTGAATCCTCTCCCAGCTGTGAGCCTTGGGGGAGATTTCCTTTACTTCCCAGAGCCTGTGCGCTTGTTACAGAGACGAGTGAGCGTGTGATCGTGCGCATTGTCGATGTTAGTCAAACGCGGCCGCTTGGTTGTCTGTAACCCAGAGCTAGGAGCTGAGAGGGACGCAGGGCTGGGAACTCGCATGGGGAGGGTGCAGCCAGGGGGCGGGAGGGGGGCAAGCTTCCTCCGGGAAGCCAGAGTCAGACTCTGAGCAACGAAAAGGAAAGGCCTCGGGGGTTTCCTTTCTGGCTGTGGGACCTTTCCGAGTGGGGACACCGTATATTCCAGTGTCAGGTGATCCCGAACCCGGGCGGGTGGGGTGCGCAGATGGCGCCGGGTCACTGGAGGTTTGGGGGGCACCGCCCCGTGGAGACCAGGGTGCCCTTCTGTCTGTGGCGCCGTGGCCTCCCAGCCTGAGAGCCTCCTGACCGTCACGTCAGGCATGAGGGTTTCTGGTCTTCTGGCCCGTGACTCAGACCTGAAAGGAACCCAAGCCTGGGAATTAGAAACGACCTGAAGTCACTAGGCTTTGTGACCTTGGCTAAGTCCCTTCTTCTCTCCAGAATTTGGTCCCCTCCCTGTGAAACAAGGGAGTTGACCCGGATGAAAGGTCTCAAGCCCGCAGGCCTCCAAAGCCCAGAGTAACTCGAGGCGACATCTGGGCCCCGGGGCTGAGAAGGCCCCACAGGCAGGGGCCGCGCTGTGGACTGTGGCCAGTGTTGTCAGGTCTTCCCATTTTTCATGAGGATCTAGAAATTTGGAAATCTCCCTAATTTTTCAGTGGACACTGTGCCGTGAAACAGGCCGAGCTATAGAGGCCCTCTGGCGCCCAGGTCGTCACTCCTGGAACGGCTCTTCTCAGGGTTGCCATTTTATGGGCCTGGAGATAGCTCCCAGCACCCCCGGGTGAACCTTCCTCTGCCCCTGGAATGCAACAGATGCTCCTGAGCACTGAGAGCAGATGCTTTGAGCCTGTCGGCTGGACCCCCACCACGGAACTCTGAAGAGGGGTCTAGACCTCGGCGCAAGTGCCTAGCACCCTCCCAGAAGCGCACAGCTTGCTGGGAAATTCCTAGAAACCTAGAAACCTCTGCCCAGACCCCCAGCCTGGCAGACGCACCTGCTCCAGCTCGGTTCATGGAGGCTTACAAGCAAACTGTGGTTCGTCTACCTGGCCCTGCAGAAAGCCTTGGGTGGCTTCTAGCTCAGCCCTCCCTGGAGACGCCAGAATGGGAAGTGATCTGCCCCCAAATCCAGAAGTATCCTCCCAAAGGAACAGTGGTTGCTGGCAACCCTGAAGCTTCAGACAGGCCTGGGGTCAGTTCCTGACTCTGTCACTTGCCCTCTTGAAAGCAGGCTTTTTCTAGGTAAAGACATCTATTCCAAAACCCGCTTTCATTTTTTGCCTCTAACCGCTTTGCTCTTCTTCTGTGAGGATTTCCTCTTCCCGTACAATTGTATCTTCTAAAAAATATCGTTTGTTTTTTCTAGAGTCAGTGTGGATTTTTTTTTTTTTTTTGAAAGGAAAGTTGCGGCAGGAACGAAGGTGAGTAGGCGGGCAGGCAGGGAGAGAGGAGGGAGAAGCATTCATTTACCTTGTGTCGTTGTTCATCTCGGTTGTTTCCCCGGTCCCGGGATGTGAATCTGGGTCCTTGGGATGTGTGTGGCCTGCATCCAGTGGCCTTATCCTCTAGTTTTAGATTTTTGTTTTTTAAAGGAAAGGTGCAGGCAGGAAAGAAGGTGAACAGGCAGGCAGGAAGAGAGAGGGGGAAGCATTTTATTTGTTTCATTCAGTTGTTGGCTCTGGGTCCGGAACTGGGGCCCTTGAGGTATATGTGAACTGAACATGGCTTAAACCACTAGATCACCAGGGTGCGCCAAGTCAGCTTAGATTTTTTTTTTTTAAGAGGCACCTTTCTTTTCTTTTAGTTGTTCACACTGGTTGCTTCCCCCAGGCCTGGGTCTTGAACCCAGGGACATGTGGTCCGCGCTCCTTTGGAGGCAACTGCCTAACCGCTGCTCCGCCAGGGTGCACCTAGTCAGTTTAGATTTTAACTACTCTCCAGACTTTTCATTTATCAAGTCATTGGAATAAGTAACACAAAGAGATTCAAACTTCAAATGGAGTGACGTCTTCCTTGAGCCGTAGCTTTTGTTCCAGCCTCTCTCTCAATCCTCTCCCGCCATTGAAGTGCCAGCATCCAGCAGACTGATCTTTGATCAGTCTTAATGTATCTTATATTATGCAGCCTTTAAAAATGAAATGGAAGAACTTTGGAAAACATTCACAAATTGTTGCGTTAAGAGTAGACATTCTACTTCATGTGTAGAAATGTGGAATTTGTCAGAATAGTTACGGAAAAAAGATGTGAGACTGTGCAACAAAATCTTACCAGCAATGTTAGGCGAGCAGAATTACAGGTGAATTCTTTTTCCACTTCCGTTTCATGTTATTTTTTATTTTCAGTCTTCTGTATAACCAGGTCTGCGACTGGCTGTCCTGAGCAAGCGGCAGTTCTTTGACCACCCAGGTGAGGACTGTGATTTCCAGTTCCGGAGCGCACGGCTGAGGTTGGGCGTCTAGGTCTTACCCAGAGTCTGAAGCTCAGAGTGAAGCCCGCCCCCCAACACGCCGTGTGCTTGACCTCAGAGGAGCCTCGCCCCTGGCCCTCGCTGTCCCTCCCGGCCATGCTCGCTCGTGTGGCATCGAACGATTGTGCGAGAGGCCAAGAGACCAGAGAAGCAAAGCCCTGTAGGAGCATCTTGACTGGGGCCGGGGAACGTTGTCCGATGGTAGCTTCATGTACGTGTGGGCGCCTGTCCGTTCTGTCACCTTTACAAATGCGTTGTTTTAGTCAGAGCTTTTTAGACACGCAGCAAAGAACTAGTCCCACAGCCCAAGTGGACAGAGTTTGACTAGAAGGACACCGTCACATCTCAGAACCCACAAGAAATGGGGCCCCAGAGACCTGAACCAGAAAGGAGTCAGGACTTCTTAGAATTGAGTTGAGTATTTTTGGTGGCAGGTAACAAAGTCACCTCAAGTGCCACTGAAGCAAAACGAAAAGACTTATCTGAAAGACGCGAACAGGAATGCTGGCAGGCCTAGGACAAGAGCTCTTCAGGGACTAAAGATGCCCTTTCTCATCATCGTGTGTCTCTGATCAGCTTTTCTCAGGCTCCAGACCAGCGTGTCGGCTTCCCTGGTGTCATGTGGTCATTCTAGCCACACAGGAACTGGACCTCTAACCAAATTCCTGGGGACAGGGCTCCCTGACCAGACTTGGATCTGCTGCCCCTCCGGCCCAGCAGCTGTGGTCAAAGGCAGGGTCACATGGTGCGAACCAGCTGCCAGGAACCAGCCCTTATTTTTTTCTCAACTCTCTGCAGAATGGCTTCCTCTGTCTGTCCAGGCAAATGGCTCCCAGCTGTTCCATCCCAGTCACTCTAGAAACTGACTGAGCCCCAATGCTGAGTCCCTTGGAAGGAGAACTGGACGGTCCTAACTTAGCTCCCTTATCCACCCTGGTGCCATTCACTCTCCCTGGCCAGCAGAGAGAGAGAGAGGGCCTGTCCTGCCCACTGGGAGAGGGCATTCTCAGAAGAAATGTGGATTGTTGTGAGCCCGGCAGACACCTCACTAGATGAGGGCTCTTCTGGATGAAGTTGCATCATGCCTGCTTTCAAAGCACTAATATATATTTTTGAAGCAAAGGTTCAGGCAGGAATGAAGGTGAAAAGGTAGGCAGGAAGAGAGGGGAGGAAGAAGCCGTTTATTTATTTCATTTTTTGTTCATCTTGGTTGTCCCCCCAGCCCCAGGTCTTGAACCTGCGACCTTGGGGGTGTATGCAGACTGTACTCAGGGTGCACTAGCCTCCGGGCCACCAGGGGGCGCCAAACACCCGCCTGGGACTGCTGATCTTGATGCATCTTCCTATACTAGGGCTGGCTTCCCTGTCTTCCATGGAAGCCCCAGAAAAATTGGATCACCTTCTCTATTTAAGGACATCTGGATGAGACACTGGCATGTACCACGATGACTTCAACTTCTGGAGCACCTGCCTGGACCTGGACACTGTGCCAGGTGCTAACTGAGACCCAAAGAGGATCAGATCACATCTGCTCCGCAGACCTTACCCTGTGTCCCCTTCCCGCATGGTGCGTTCCTATCAGTCCAGCTCATGTAGACATCTGTCTTTCAACCCAGCCTACGCTGGGACTCCCCTCTGCCTGCAGAGGGGGCACAGTTGCAGGAAGTCATCGGAGAGTTGACATCACAGGAACTGAGAAGATACTTGATCTCCTTACCCTGAAGCACCATTTTTTAAAACAAAAGTATTATGAAGACCACCGACAGTGGTGAAATTAATATCTGGTAGGGGTTTCCTGAGCAGCCTCAGAGTCGAATCTGGGCCACACAACTGATGCTTCCCCGACATTGTCTTGCTGGTACTGCTTTTCAGGGCGCAGAAGACCTCGGGAGACACGCAGCAGGGGAGGCAGGCCTGCGGGCACTGGTCTCAGCTCTCCCGTGTGCCAGCTGGGCCCTGGGGCCGGCTGAGTTATGCCCCCCGAGATAAGGCACACAGCCCCAGGCAGCTGCCGTGACTTCTGGGAGGAGCTGGGATTTCAGCAAGCCGCCAAAGGAGATTTTCAGGTATTGCGTTAACTACAGAGAGCTTATGTTTTTTTTTTCCTTTTTAAATTATTTTTATGAATTACGCATTAAAATAAACTCACATGTAAAGTTTCCCCATTCCTCATACATAAGTCAACACGCCGCCACCAAATCACCCTCCACCAAAATCACCACGTGTTCTTCACCATTGATCAGTGAGTTCGGCCACTATGTCTCCCCCACTCCCCACCCTCCCACCCCATTCTCTATTGGTAAACTCAGTTCTGTTGCAAGTGTCCAAGGGTTGGTTATGTCTCATCTGTTCTTTTGTTTTGTCTTCACATTCCACCTACGAGTGAGGTCATCTGGTATCCTCTATCTTTCTTCTTTTGACTTGTTTCACTTAGCATCATCCCCTCTAGTTCCATCATATTGCTGAAAATGGCAGGATTTCATCTTTTTAAGGGCTGTGTTGTATTCCACTGTATATATGTACCTCATCCTTTTTATTCACCTGACATTGGGCACTTTGGTAGTTTCCAGTTTTTAGCTATTGCTTGTGTTTTTCTTATGATCTTTAGAACAGATTTTTAACATTCAGAACAGAATCGACAAAGGCACATTAAAAAAAAATTTCGGAACATTAGCTTTTAACAAGTTCAGACGTATGTTGCCATGAATATCACATCGGATTAAAGGGGAATAAATGCTCCTACTTCAGCTGTATTTCTTTTAGAATCAGGGAGCCTAAGATCTCTCTCTTGGCTGCCCCCAGGGCTGGACAGAGAATTTGTGGGACACCCCTGCCCGCCTTGTATAACAGACAGGAAAAGAAGTGCTGTTGAAAGTAATATAGGTAAGCCTTTTTCCTTTCACCTTGGAATGGTGTTTTTTCCATTTGTTATTTATTTGTGTTGAAGATCATTCTAACGACAGAAAAAAATGAAATATTAGCATGAATTTTACCATTCATGTTTAGATTGTGCAATGCCAGTTTTAAGTGCAGAAAGTATGAGAATTTAACTTCTCTGTGGATTCACCGGAAGTACACAATTTTTATTTCGTGTCTGATAAACATGCATTTGTGTTCTGTTCTTGCTCTAGCAGTGGAAATACTGCATGAAACAAACTAAGCTTTTTCTTTCTTCCTTTTTTTTTTAAAGGAGGAAGGCAGGAGGAATAAAGGCAGGCAGGCAGGCAGGCAGGCAGGGAGAGGAGTAAGTGCATTTTATTTTTATTTAGTTGTTCATTTTAGTTCTCCGCCCCTCCCCAGGCTGGAAACCTGGGTCCTTGGGCTGTAAGTGGACGTCGCCCCAGGGGAGGGCCTCACACCTGAGCCACCACGGAGCACCTTTACTGCATTTCATTTAGTTGTTCATCTTGGCTGTTCCCCTTGCCTGGTCCCAGGTCCTTGGGATGTTTGTGGATGACAGCTGCCAGAGGCCAAGGACTTAGCCACTAAGCCACCGGGGGACGCCTACTATCTTATTTAAAAAAAAAAAAATTGTGACAACTGGCAAGCCCTTGGAGTAGCAGTTAGGTCTGCCACTCTGGAGACCCCAGGTTCACGTCTCAGGGCCAGGGTGGGGTGGGGGGGGACAACCAAGATGAACAACTAGTAAAATAAATGCTTCTTCCCCATCTCTCTTCCTGCCTGCACCTTTCCTTTAAAAAAAAAAAGGTAACAATTTGCTAAGAAAGGAATGAGAATGTCCTTTAAAAAAAAAAAAAGGTAACAATTTGCTAAGAAAGGAATGAGAATGTCCCCCTTTCCACATTCTTATTAGTACTGGTTGGCCTTTCTCTATTTTTGTCAGCCCAGTAGGGACAAAATGCCACATCATTGCCTCTTGAATTGAAATTCCCTGGTCAGTGGCTACAGTAGGCAGTTCTTCAAATGCTCGTGGACCCCTTGGGTTTCCTTTTCCTGGAATTGCTGGCTCATGTCCTTTGCCTTCTTCCCTGTGGTTCTTGTTTTTCGTAGCAATTTCTAGAGGCTTCTTGTGTCCTAGGAATTGGGAGTCTTTGTCTTTCGCATGTGTTATAAATATTTGTCATTTTTTAAAAATTATTTTTGGTGTCTCCTGCAACTCAAAAACAGGATTTTTCTCTGAGGTTAAATGTGCCTGTCATTTCCTTGAAGACCCTAGGTTTTGCCTTATTTTGGAAGACATCTCTCACGCCAGGTTTTGTGACTCTTATTAAAATTTCTCCTAAGACTTTTAATTGTGGGTATTTTAAAAAGATTCAATGTTCTACCATTTCAAGTAAAGTGTAATCATATATTATTTACAACCACGTGATCCCATTTACATGCCCAATATTGTTCTTTGTGCTTTTATAGTCTTGTTTCCTGTGTACACACACACCTCACAATATGTCGCTGTTTTTGCTTTAAGTCATCAGTTGTCTTTTAAAGAAAACAAGAAGACATAAAAGGCAGTTTTCCAGTTTTGAGATATAATTGACATATAAGTGTATGTAAAAGATTGTGGAAAAAACCTTTCACCGACATATTATTTCCAGTGCTCTTCATTCCTTACTGCAGACCTGAGTTCCATCTGCTCGGATTTCCCTTTGGCCTGGAGAATTTTTCACAGTTCGTATGGCTGACAGTGAGCTCTCTCTGCTTTCGTTGATCTGATCATGTTTTCATTTCACCCTTTTTTTTTTTTTTTTTTTTTAAGGAAAGGTACAGGCAGGGAGGAAGAGAGAGGAGGAAGAAGCATTTATTTTATTTTTATTTAGTTGTTCACACTGGTTGCTTCCCCCTGGAAGTGTGTGGCCTGCGCTCCTTTGGAAACAACTGACCCAACTGCTGCTCCACCAGGGCTCACCTGTTTCAGCAGTTTTAAGATCTTGCGCTGGTGTTTTCTGGCATCTGTTTCTGAGAAATGAGTTGTCTTTTGCATTATTTTCCTCTGTATGTAAATGTGTCTTTTTTTTTTTTTCTCTTTGGCTGCTGTTTAGATTTTCTCTTTATCCATGCTTGTCAGCTCTTTAAGTACTGCTCTTTGATGTGTGTTTATATTTAACCTGCATGAGTTTTGCTGAACTTAGATCTCTAGGATGACTTTTCCTGCCAAATATGGGGCATTTTAGTCTGCACTGTTTTTCTATTTCATTATCTCTCCTTTCCTTCTGGGCTCCGGTCACAGATATATTGTGTTTGCTTTTAAATGGAATTTTTGTTTTCGTTTTACAAAGGAAGTTAGAAAGGGAGAGTAGGAAGAAGCAGTTAAAGAAGGAAAGAAGAAAGAGGAGGAAGAAACCTCTGTATTCTGGTGTTTGACCCCACCCTGGTCTTGAACCGGGTCCACACACCAACTGCCACACATCAGCTGCCTGAGCCACCAGGCAGGATGTGATGGTGTTATCGTGTCCTGTGGGCCAGTAAGACTGTTCATTCTTTTCCCCATTGCTTTTCTCTCTCTTTTGATTTAGATCATTTTAATTGGCTCTTCAAGTTTTTTTTTTTTTAACTTTTACTTCACACTTTTTAATCTTCTGTTAACTTCATATGGTGAATTTTTCATTTCAGATATTGCACGCTTTCTAGAAATTCTATGTTTAATGTTCATTCGTTCGTTCCCCGGGAGCTCCTTTGGGCAGACCAGGGCCTGGGAGCACCTCTCCTCTAAAGGAGGGCGTTGGGGCGTTGGCAGGTGCTGGCGACCGACCGGAGCAGGCGGCGGCGCTTGAACAGCGAGCCCTGGGACAGCGGGGTGGCTGGCAGAGGTGGGTCCCGGCTTCCCGTGCGCTTTGTGGCTGCAGCCAGAGGCTAAAGGGTGGCGTCTCCACTACCTGCCCCCAGGAGTGGACGCCAGGACCACAGCTGGACTGCGGAGGGTTGGGTCACAGAGACGCAGGAGGTGGAGGGGCAGTGCTTGGCCTTTGGGGGTGAGCGGGGGCGCCCCCAGAACGCCCAGCCTGGCTCTCCACGCTCTCTGACCCCCACAAAAGCGAATCTGACTTCAGCTTTTCCATTTCTCTGCTGAGATGTTTCCATTTTTTCCATGCTGATCATCATTGTGTTGATTCTTTCTGTTAATTCCGACATCAGGCCTCTCGGGGTCTTTTTCCATGGACTGTTTCTCCAGACCGCGTCTGCTTCCCGCATCTCTGCACCTGTGGTCGTTTTTCGTTGGTTTGTAGATATGGATGATGCTTTGTCGGGACTCCGGATTTTGCTGCCTTCTTTTCAGGGTTTTGAGTTTAGTTCTGGTAGACAATGAAATGACTGGTCAGCCTCAGGTTTGGTTTGAACTTTTGTTTGGGAGAGTCTGTTTTGGTTTTGTCTCTGGTCCTCTGGCAGGGCCCTCCCTCGTGGACTCAGTCCTTGCTCTCTAAGCACGGCCTTTGAGGAGCTCCCTGAATGCCCGGCTCTGCTGCACGTCCACTCCGCTGGCCTGAAGCTCAGTCTCTTCCCACACGGAGCACTCGGGTATCTCCGCTAAGGCTTTTGCTCTTTGGTTAACTCCCGCTCCACACACAGCCTGTATTCCGCGCTCATCCACAGCAAGTCTCACGTGGATTCATTCCCATGTGGACTTCTGCCTCCTCCCACCCCTCTTCTGTACCCTACCCTGCACATTCCTGCTGCAAGCACTCACCCCTGCGCCCTCAGCTGGGGATGACCACCGCTCTGCTTGGGACCCGCCTTTCTCCACGTGCATTGGGCAGTTGTCCGTAGCCAGGACAAATCTAGGGCTCATCTTTCTATTTCCCTTTTCTCAAGTCTGAGTCTGTGCTGCCTTCTTTCTGATACTTGACAACACCTCCAATTCCACCCAGTGTTATAGTTGCTTAGGATTAGAGGGTTAGGTCATCGTCATTGGAAGTGGAGTCTTTCTCTCTTGTAAAGGAAAGCTGCAGGCGGGAATGAAGGTGAGTAGGCAAACAGGCAGGAAGAGAGAGGAGGAAGAAGCATCTTTATTTTATTTTTATTTAGTTGCTCACTGGTTTTTCTTCGCCAATTACCCCGGACCCGGGACTCAAACCCAGGGGTATGTGGCCTGCAGTCCTTTGGAGGTGATGGACCTAACTGCGGCTCCACCAGCGCGTACCACTTTTTCTCTTTCAAAACCTCTTTTTAGAGGTCTGACACAAGAGACATTGTACACATGTAAAGTATACATCAACTGATGATGGGCTTCAGGTGTGAACATACTCGTGGAACTATTTCCACAGTTCAGTGAAGGTAATCAGCATATATAGATCACCGCCCCCCACCCCGTTTCCTCCTGTTCCTTAAAATTGAAGACAGAATTAGCTAGAAAACCATCTGAAACTAGTGCTTTCTCCTAAAATGACTGGCACTTTCCAATTTACTTTATAGTTATTAGTCTATTTCTGTTTTCTTGCTCATCTTGCAAAAACTATAATATTTTCTTTTCTGCCAGACAGTCATTCTGTCCTTAAGATTTTCTGTTTGACTGAGTGTTACAGACACATGCTGGGTTCTGTAATTCTTCTAATTGCCATTATAGTGGTTATCTGTCCTGTCTAATTATTACTGATTTTGTCTATCTTTTATCCCTTATTTAGGTTTTCCAAGGTTTTTTTCCTTTGTATTTGATTGGTCCTTTCAAATCCTTTCAGATATTTTTGATAAATTGTTGTTTTATGGTTCCCTGGTGGAGTATTAGTTAGGTCTGCCACCTCTGGCCAAGCATGGTCCACACACCTTCCAAGGACCAGGTTTGCATCCCCAGGCCTGAAGGAACAACCAAGATAAACAGTTAAATGAAATAAAGTACTTCTTCCTCCTCTCTCCCTCAGCCTTTGCTCACCTTCATTCCTGCCTGCACCTGCCTTTAGAAAAATTATGTTTCGATTTAATTTTTTCAGACCTTTCTTTCTGCTTAATTTTGGTTTACATGATTCTTTTACTAATCTATAAATATGAATATTTAATTTATTCATTTTTTAAAATAATAAAAACCTTCAGGACTGCACCATTTCCTCTGAGTACAACTTTGACAATATTCCTGTGGTTTCGGTATGAAGCCTTTTATTCATAAAATGATAGATACATTGAAATATCACTTTTTGTTTTCATTTATGCAGGGAGTGTTTTTCTAAATAGTTGCACTTTTTTCATGCCGTTGCTGATATTTTATAGTGAATTGTGTTCAGAGAACACAGACTGTATAATCTCTACCATCTGGGGTAGTTAGAAGATTAAGCAATTTTTAAAGTTTAATATTTTATCATTCTATTACATATACCTATATATTTACATATTATTATGTAATACCATTTTAGTAATTTTTAACTTTGGAAAACAATTCAGTGATTTTTAGTATATTCACACAGCTGTGCACTGTCTCCACAATCGATTTTATAACACGCGGACAACTCACTCTCGAGCCGTCCTCCTTCCACTTCTCCCCCCACCCCCGAGCCCTAGGCAGCTCTGATCACTTTCTGTCTCTATAGATTTGCTGCTTCTGGACATTTCCTACAAATGCTATGATATAATTATGGTCATTCGTAACTGCTTTCTTTTATTCAGAATCTTTTTAAGGTTCCTGCATATTGTGGCAAGATTCAGTGCTTCATTCCTTTTTATCATGGAATAATATTCCCTCTTTACACCGCACTTTGTTTAGCTACTCATCAGTCGGCAGGCATGTGGGTTACTGCCACGGTTTACTTATGAATAACTGGTTTTTCTCGGCGTTTACTGGTATATCTTTACCTTCCATCTGTTTGTTTTGTTGTTGTTTTTTGTTTAAGAAAAGGCACAGGCAGGAATGAAGGCAAGTAGGCAGGCAGGCAGAGAGAGGACGAAGAATCATTTATCTATTTTATTCAGTTGTCTTCCCAGGCTTGGGTCTCGAACCGGAGACCTGGGGATGTGTGTGGATTAAACTGCTAGGCCACCAGGATGTGCCCCCTTCTGTTTTGCTATTTTTATTTTTAGCCATTTTTTGTCACATCGTTTAGGTTTTATTTTAAATAATTAAGATCCAGCTAGACTTAAAAAAAAATCCAATTTGATGATTTCTGTTTTTGAAGAGAGTTTAGCCTGTTTATTGCCCGTTAGTAGGTATGTTTGTTATTCCTTTCTAATTTTATGATTACTATTCTTCTTTATTATTTCCTCTTTCTTCTTTAATTCTTCCATGGATACCGTCCCAACATCCTAACCAAATACATATTTCCTTACTAATCTACCACAATTAGGTGACTAAGCTTCCAGAGCCTACTGCTTCTCTGCTCTCCTCTGCTCTCAATGCTTCCATTTTGCTAGAATAGATTGACATTTCTAGCCCAGGGTTTAAACTGAATTTCTCTTTCATTCATTTCTTCTGTTTCAGACACACTTAGAACACACAATGCAACACTCGGGACTTCTTTCCCCTCTAGTTCTCCCCTGGCCTCAGCTCACTAGCCTGGATGCTTGGACTTTACATGGCCTGGTCTGCAGCCACCTGAAACACAGCGTGCGCCAAGATTTTGGACATTTTAACAACCTTCTCAGAAGACCTGGAAGGGAAAGTGAATGATCCTGCAGCAAACTACTCTTTTTCTTTTTATTTCTAAAAACATCTCTCAGGTGGATCATTTTCACCATCTCAGGTTAAGTGAGTCGATGTGAGTCGATATTCAGGATTAAGTTGGTCTCAAACTGTCTTTAGTAAACACACTCTCACTGCTACAGACAAAACAAAGGAACAGATGAAGCAAAAGCAACCCTTGGACACTTGCAGCAGAACTGAGGTCACCAACAGGGAACGGGACAGGGTCAGGGGGACAAGTGATTGTCTCATTGCTCATGGAACAATGGTGAAGAACACTTGGTGATGTGGTGGAGGGCAGGGTGTGTGGACAAATATCTGAGGAATGAGCAACCTGCACATATGAGGTTATTCTAATGTGTAGAATAATTACTACAATAAAAAAAAAAAAAAAAGAAAAGAAAACGCTGTCAGTCCAGCCTGGTGGCAGCTGTGGACACTGAGAGCTTCCCTTTGCCTCTGCTCATCTGTCTTTCTTCCAGTTCTTTCCTCCCAGCCCATCTCTCTGGACATCTGTTCTGACCTGAACCAAATATGAGCCTGTCTTTCTTTGGACCCCACAGGGTAGTTTGCTTTTATCTTTACTGACACTGAACTTTTGGAGCCCTGTATTGAGACTTGGCTTTTTCTTTTCTTTTCTTAAGGACAGGCCGGCAGGAATGAAGGCGAACAGAGGCAGGCGGACAGGAAGAGACAGGAGGAAGGAGTACTAATTTTAAATTTCATGTAGCTGTTCGTCTTGGTTGCTCCCCCTGAATCCCAGGTCCTTGGGATGTTTGTGGACTGTGCTCCTTCGGAGGTGGCTGACCTAACTGCTATTCCACCAGGGCAGGCCAAGATTTGGTTATTTTCATAACATCACTCCTCTTCTTTTCCTGAGGGGAAAAGATATCTTATCTTTGTATTCCAGTGCCTAGAACAGTCCCTGACACTTACTACATACTGAACAGAAATGACTGGGTAGAATGTATGGGTCGAGAAGTCACTCATTTGAAGGTCAAAGAAGCAGACTTGGATTTAGTGAAGACCTCTGTGCATTTTTTTGGCATCTAAGAGACAAGATTTTTATAGCAAATGGCCTTCATTCGAGCCCTGTCTGAGAACCCCCTCTAGCAAAACGTTTACCCACCGTGCGCAGTATTAGTGACCACCCCCCACTGACGGTCCCCACTCTACTTCAGCCAAACCCCAGAGTTCTGATGTTCAGAAACTGGATTTAAGGAAGTTATAACATGGATTTTTTTTTCCCCATGTATCACATTCCTGTTACTTCTCTTTCCGTTAGCTCTGAATTAGTACTCAGTTGTCTGTAATTAAGTGTTCCTTTAGAAAAATTAAAGTATTTGGCGCACCCTGGTGGCCTAGTGCAGTCCACAGACATCCCAAGTCCCAGGTTCAAAACCCAAAGGCCGGGGAAACAGGCCATGATGAACCACTGAATAAAGTGCTTCCTCCTCTCTCTGCCTGCCTGCCTGCTTGCCATCCTTCCTACCTACACCTTTCCTTTAAAAAAGAAAAAAAAAAAAAATTAAAAAAGGAAAATATTTAAATGCCCTTTTAGCTTCTGTGTTTTCTTGTTTTTATTTCCATTTGTAAAATTAGTTCAAGGTCTTGCTATAGTTTCCTACATGCTGAATGCATGTTGTTCCTCCCCTGGGGGCTCACAGGTTAGTGGGATGTGTAACAAATACATTGGCAGAGCGATTGCTACAATTGGGGGAGCCAGGACAGGGCCCCTTCTCACGCTTGTGTGAAGAATGTGTCTCAGAGATGATGACGAGAATGAGGAAGAATTAGGCAGTTATGGGTGGTGGAAAGAAAGGGTCGGAAAACAGAATGTGGACCACAAAAACCAGTGCCAGAGAATGTGTGCACAATTGAAGAGATGAGATTGTTTCAGAGTGGCTGCAGTGTCCCAGCGAGAGATGAAGCTTTTATGTCTTTCCTCTGTTGCATATAAGATTGATTTTTTTTTTTTTCTTTTAAAGACGAAGGCAGACAGGAGTGAAGGCACGTAGGCAGCAGGCAGGAAGGGAGAAGAGGAAAGAAGCATTATTTATTGAGTTAGTTGTTCATTTAGTTTTTCCCTGGCAGGCCCTGGGCCCGAACCTGGGTCCTTGGCTGTCTGTGAGCTCTGTTCCAGGGGCAGGCTTAACGCCTGAGCCATAACAGTGTACCCAGTGAAATCTCTTTAAGACAGGTAGCTTTTTTTTTTAAGAGATAAAGCAGCTTTTTTTTTTTAAGAGAGGAAGAAACATTAGGGAAGGAAGGAAGGGAGAGAAGCATCTTTACTTCATCTTGATGTTTTCACCCTGGCCCCAGTTCTGAACCCAGATCCTTGGGCTTTACACAGCCCTCATGACAGCATCTCAGCCCTGAGACACAGGACGAGCAAGCAGAACTCTTTTTTTTTTTTTTCCAGGAAGGGTGCAAGCAGGCAGGAAGAGAGGGGAGGAAGAAGCACCCTACTTTTCTCATGGCTGTCATCTTCGCTCCCCGACCCCACCACGACCGAACCTGGCTCCTGGGCAGACCGGGACTTCGCCTGGCTAGAGGAGGCACCGTTTCCACCAGGATATCAAGAAGCCATTTTCTGAAATTTCATCTTTATTGAGGTAACTTTGCTTTACAAAGTAATATAAACCTACATGTGCAGGCTCCCTGTTCCTCGATACATGTCAACACACCCTGCCGTCCACCACATCACCAAGTGTTCTTCACCCCTGCCCACCGGACCTGGGAAGTGAACTTGGGTCCCTGGGATGTATGTGGGCTGTGTTCCTTCAAGGCGGCTAACCCAACTGCTACTTCACCAGCGTGTGCTGTCTTTTCTTTTTTTTAAATAAAAGAGTGAGGAAGGAGGGGAGAGGAGAAAGAAGCATTTTATTTATTGTCTGTCTGTTTGGTTCCCCATCTTGTCCCAGGTCTTGGACCCCAGTCCTAGTGCTTTTACATGGCCCACTTCCCAGAAGTCTCAGTTGCCTGGGTCACAGGGCGCACCTGCATTTAAGATTTGTGAAGCAGGACACTGCTGCAGCACTAGGGATCTAGCATATGGCAAAACACAGAACCACTGCTGTGGTTAGCACCAGGCACACCTGGGCTAGCTGTGAGCGTTGAGCTGAAGGTCCTCGCCTGGCCTTGGCCTCCTAACCTAGATACATAAGTGCAGAGACAGTGTCTGATTCACTCTGCTCTGTCCCCAGCCCTGGGACGGTACCAGCAGCACTAGCATCTCAGTAACATTTGTTGGGCCAAAAGAATGGTCACCCAGGACCTTGGTGAAGGAGATTATTACCCTTTGGGGCCACCATTTACAGGCTGGCTTCCCCAAGGTGGGTCCTGGGGTGTCTGAGCAATGAACTGGTTAACTGAAGGCCCCCATGACAGATGTGCTAAGGAGAACCTCCTCAGAGCACTGATGCCCTTGATAACATCGGTCAATTAATTCCTTAAGTACCCCAGCTTAGGAAAGGCCCACCGATTTGATTTTATCTCTTTTAAGCCTGATCTTGGAGGATATCCTATTCCAGATGAACTTCCTCTCCTCCATTACCAATGGGGTGGGGGGGATCGAATTACTGCATCACCCTTAATTTATTTATGAGAAGGCTGAAGTTAAAGAAAAGCAGAAAGGAGCTCCCAAACCTTTTAGGGATCTTCTGTAAAAACTTTCCTCTTTCCCTCCCTTATTCCTGGTAAAACCTCTTTTTCTGGCAAGTAAGAATTGTTCTACTTACACAATGAAGTAAACAAATTTCCCTCCCACGGTTGAGCGGAGGCCAGTCATGTGGGTTCAGCCTGATCTGCCCACTCGCAATCAGTCAATCAGCAAGAATTCATGGAGCCAACAGGAAGCAAGCTTTTAAAACCAGCAGGCAGCTCCTGGATGTTTGGTTTTCTTTTCACAGGGCACTTGGGGAAGAGGAGTCTTTTGAAACTTAAAGTTTTATAATATCCGGATGCATTCGTCTTGTAAAAACTCAGACCACCGGAAATAAGATGGAGTGAAAACGAAAGGCGCTGTCGCCCTTTCCTGACATCCCCTTGCACCGCGAAGGGCCCCTTTACACGGTGCGCCCTCACACCTGCACACCTGCACAGGCGGCCAACTTATAACCTGACACAAAGGAGGTTACCATGTGGGTGTAATTCTGCTACCTTTAAACATTTTAATGAGTCCTGGGCACCGTTCGGTGACACCAGCCGGGCATGCCGGGCCCGCTCCCTCCCGAGCCCGGCAGCAGGGCTTCAGGTCCCCAGCCCCCGCGGCCCGGCGACAGAGCCGGCTCACGGGGGCCCGCCCGCCCGGTCCCTCGCGTGCCGCCCGCCAGGCCCTGGCTCGGGGTGCGGGACGCAGAGACGACCAAACAGCTGCGTGATGGGAAGGGCATTTTCTTTTCCCACGCGGGCGAGGCGGGCTGCACCTCGGGGTGCCGCTCCGCGGTGCGAGGCGGGGTCCAGACCCGGGCGCGGGGCGAGCAAGACGCCCCGGAGCCCGGGCAGCGCACGCGCGGACCGCAGAGCCACCGCAGGTCCGGCGGGGCGGGGCCGGAGGCGCGCGACCCTCGGCGCGCTCGGGGAGCTCGCACGGGGCGGCCTCTCTGGCCCCCGCTCCCGCGGGCTCTATGACCCCGCGCGGGCTCGTGGGACGGGGCGGGGCTCGCTGGGGGCGGAGACGGCTGCGCGCTCGGCGTCTCTCCGTGAGTCTCGCGAGAGAAGTTCTCGCGGGAAGTAGGAAGTCCCGCGCCCGCGCACTGCCGTGGCGCCTGGCGGCGCCTGCTCTCCCGCCGGGTGTGTGACGGGCCGCAGTGGGGAGGCCGCCGAGCCCTCCGAGACTCGCCACCATGAGCAGCACCTTAGCTAAGATTGCGGAGATCGAAGCCGAGGTAGGGACGTCGCCGGTGCCTCTGTTCTCGTCGGGGCGTCCCGTGGGCGACTCGTTCCTGCTAGAAGTGCCCCAGCCGCGTCAGGACCTGGCCGGCGAGCCCCGGCCCGCTCGCCCCTCGCCCGCGCGCCCGTCCGCTGCCCCGGGCCCACGTTCTGCGCCCCGCAGCTTGCTGGTCCCGGTCTGCTTTCGGCTCCTCTGCAGCCACCCCGAGCCCTTCCTCGGTGCCGCCTGCTCGCGTCCTCTGAGCGTCTCTCCCCGCCCCGCGCTGCTCCCGTCTCTGCTCCCCGTTGATGAGCCCTCCCCGCCGAGCACTGCACGGGGCCTGGGGTCTGGGTGGACCGTCGTGGGCGCTGCGGACTCCGCCCGGGTCACCGGCGACGGCCGGGGACCGGTGACCTGTGGTGGAGCGGGCGTGCCAGGTACCAGCGAGGTCCAAGCAGGAGTCGGCAGAGGAGGCTGAGCCTCCTGTGCGGACGCGAACTGCGATGGCTTTGATCGCGTCTCTTGAGCTTCAGTGGTTTGTAATGAGGTGGCAAGAATGCAATTCTGCTCGTTTTACGTCTGACTGCAGTGGGTACAGGACCATCATTCTCTCTTAACTGGGAGGACGTGAATAAGTTATTCCGGGACTGCTTCTGACGGTCATGATTCCTCCCTTGCAGATGGCTCGGACTCAAAAGAACAAGGCCACCGCGCACCATCTGGGGCTGCTTAAGGCTCGCCTGGCAAAACTTCGCAGAGAACTCATTACTCCGAAAGGCGGTGGAGGTGGTGGGCCAGGAGAAGGTTCGTTGTGTGTTTTCCTTCAGCTTCTATTTTGATGTGATGTCTGTCAAGTGAATAGTGTAAAAGTAATTGTAAAATTTCTATCAAGGTAGACTAGCATTTCCCAAACAGAAGTTATTGTGTTTATTTTATTTTGTCCTTCTGGTGAATTAATATTGTCCAAGTGAACCATGGTTTTATTGATTGAGGTCCTGTTCTGATCCAAAATAGATTTATATTAGCCTACAGAAACATGTAAATATATACTACAGTCAGCAAGGTTAAGAACTACGTAGGTGCGCCCTGGTGGCCTAGTGGCCTAATACATCTGGGAGCAGTCCCACGTGCATCCCAAGGTCCAGGCTTCAAGATCCAGGCCAGCGGTGAACAACAAATGTAAACAACTAAATTAAAAAAATAAATAAATAAAAAAATAAAATGCACTTCCTCCTCTTCTCTCTTCTTTCCTTCATGTGTACCTACTCACCTTCATTCCTGCCTCTACCCTTCCTTTAAGAAGAAAAAAAAAATAAAAAAGACTAAATGATTAAATTTATGCTAAGGGAAAATAAAGGTAGGAAGAATAAATTGAAGCCAAGAGAGATAAAGTTAGGACTAAAAGTAATGTTATATAGTCTTTGTTTCTTAGAGTAGGACCATGAATTTGGCTTTGAACTTGTTTGTAGCCATGTAAAAAAACAAAAAACAACAAACCCAGTCAGCCATATAGCTTCCAAGTTTTGTAAGACAAAAAAGGGACCCGATTTTTAGATAAAATTATTCTGTATTTGGATCTTAAGTACTGTGGGTACCAAAACAGTATATAAGAGTTTTTTATTTTTATAAACTTTTTTTTTTTTTGAAGCACTTAATTTCTTTCCTATTTAGTTGTTCACATTGGTGGTTCTCCCCTTGGGATGTGTGTGGGACTGTTCCCAGGGTCTACTAGATGGCTAGGCCACCAGGTTGTGCCCCCTATAGACCAGTGTAGGTGGCAGAAGAATGAAGTTTTGTGTCAGACACTGCACACTGCATGTCACAAACTACTGTGGGCAAATCTGTGTGCTTAAGTTCTACTCCAGAGTAACCTGTAAAAGTTGGAGAAACAGTCTGGGCGGATAGGCTGACACAATGTAAGAGGACTTAGGTGAATCTCATTACCCCTAGCGGTAACTTTCCTCCTTTTTTTGATATTTGACATTTCAGGTTTTGATGTGGCCAAGACAGGTGATGCACGAATTGGGTTTGTGGGTTTTCCATCAGTCGGGAAGTCAACACTGCTCAGTAACCTGGCCGGGGTCTATTCCGAGGTGGCAGCCTATGAATTCACCACTCTGACCACTGTCCCTGGTGTCATCAGGTACAAAGGGGCCAAGATCCAGGTGAGTCAGGCCCTAGGGCCCAGAGGGGAGGAAATCCATTCTCTGGCTCATTTAAAAGCATTTGTTGAGAGCTCATTGTGCACCAGGCCTGGTCTTAGATCTAGTAGGACCTGTCCATCTGGCAGGGCAGATAGAGTGTTATATAAAGATGTATGATACCGTGGGATAGAGCCTGTGAAAACACAGAGGAAAAAGATGACCTTTTCATCTCAGAATGGGGTGAATTTTTATCTTACATACAGCTTGGAACCGTCAGTAAGTTTTTTTTTTAAAGTAAAGGTTCAGGCAGCAATGAAGGTGAGCAGAGGCAGGCAGGCAGGAAGAGAGGCAGGAAGAGAAGGCAGGAAGAGAGAGGAGGAAGAGAGAGGAGGAAGAGAGGCAGGAAGAGAGAGGAGGAAGAGAGGCAAGAAGAGAGGCAGGAAGAGGCAGGAAGAGAGAGGAGGAAGAGAGGCAGGAAGAGAGAGGAGGAAGAGAGAGGAGGAAGAGAGACAGGAAGAGAGAGGAGGAAGCACGTTATTAATTGTTCATCCTGGTACTACACCCTGAGGCCAAGGACGTGAACTGGGATTGGGGGTGAGTATGTGGACCGCACTGGGCAAAGGCGGCTGACCAAACCAGTGCTGGGCCAGGGCATGTCAGAAACTTCTTTTTTTAATTGAGATACCTTTGGTTTACAAAATTATTTTCAGTTTCAGGTGTGCAGGTTCACTCTTCATTAAATATGTGACATCATATCACAAACAGCAGCTCTTTTTTTTTTTTAAAAGGAAAGGTGCAGAATAGGCAGGTAGGCAGGAAGAGTGAGGAAGAGGAAGCATCTTTTTACAAAAATTTTTATTTAGTTGTTCACACCGGTTGCTTTCCCCCCAGACCAGGGTGTTGAACCCAGGGGTATGTGCCCTGCTCCTTTGGAGGTGATTGACCCGACTGCTGCTCCACCAGGACGTGCCAGATAGAAACTTTTTAATAAAGAAGTTACATGCCCAGACCTGTTTTAGAAGATAATTCTGGTCTATGAGAACTAAAGTAGTTGGTGTCCTGAGTTGTTCTTAGTTGATAGAGTTAGATGCCAAGTTTTAGGAGTCCCTTTGGCACGGAGACTGCACATAAACTGCATTCTCTCTGGCTTCGCAGCTGAGGAGGCCGGTCTGAGCTCTGGCGCGTGGACTGTGCTAGAGGTTCACGTCAGCCTCAGTGCCTCAGCGGTTATGTCATGACACCCTCTATGTCCAGTGGCTTCTTCATGCTACCCAGCCAGAGAAATGTCTGCTGGTCTCCTTTGTTAAGTCGTGTGTCCAGACACCTTACCTGCTTATGTTCTCGTGGCTACTGTTCTTTACTGATGGGGTGTGCATTGCAGAGCTGCTCAGACCTCTGATAAGATGGGATATGACCACATTTGTTTTCTTTGTCTTTAAAGGAAAGGTGCAGGAATGAAAGCGAATAGGCAGACTGGCAGGAAGAGAGAGGAGGAAGAAGCGCTTTCTTTTAGTTAGTTGTTCACTTTGGTTGTGTTGCTTGGCCCAAGTTCACGAACCTGGGTCCTCGGGATGTGTGTGGACCATGCTGTCTGGAGGCCGCAGACTTAACTGCTAACCCACCAGGGTGCACCCCCATCTGTAGCTGTGATCCACAACAGTGCATCTTAGTTTGTTTGCAGTTCTTTCTTCCTCTTCTTTACTCTATTAATTGGAATTCTACTCTCTGAAACTTTTGCTTTACTCCATTTATTTATTCAATAATTGTATCAGTGTGGGCTCATGGATATTTATTTTATTTGATGGGTTACAATCTAGTACTACCATCACTTCATTACTATTTGTTCTTGTTTTGATAATAAGGAACTCCTTCAGGTTGGCTCCTGTGTTCTTTATAAGCTCATGTTTTGTACTTCTCCTCTGGCACCGTAAGATATTCCAGACCAGTCTGATATTTTCTGCCCCAGTGTGGGAACCAGCTGCTTCTGAAGGAGCTCTAGTTCTTTGTATGGGAGACTGGTGTTTAGAAATAAAGATCTGGTGTGCTTGTTACCTCTCTCTAGCTTTTATATTAACATAGTGAAAGTTTCCAGGTCAGTGCAAGTGTATTAAATTATTCTTTTGAAAGAGCATAGTTCATCTCTGCTGGAGACGAATCAGTCTTAGATGAGGTGGTGTGTGTTGCGCATTGAGGAAGAGGGGAGCACGTTCGTCGGTTCTTAAATGAAATTTAACTGTTGAGGTATCATAGTTCTTTCTCATTCTGGTTTATTTAATGTAAAGCATGTTTCTATAGAGTCAGATAATGCTTCTACAAAGGCCAGTTTTAGATGATTTTTTTTAAGAGAGGAGGGAAGGGAGGGAGAGGAGGAAGAAACACCATTATTTAATTGCTCATTTTTGGTTTTCATCCCAGCCTGGGGTTTGAACACCAGTGTCTCATCCCCGTGAGCCACAGGGGGTCCACAGATGGTCAGCTGCAGGTCTGTGCCCTCTCCTTGCGTGGGATAATCTAGTGTTGGCCAGGCAGCGAGCCCTGGGTATTTTCAGACTGTACCATATTCCCTCTCAACTGGTTTGACAGGATCTTAAAGTCTTAATACTTGGTAATGTTGCTGAGATGTGAATTAGAATTGTGTAACTGTGGAGTCGGTGGTCAGTTTGTTTTTAAAGAGGAAAACAGGGAGACAGGAAGGAAAGCAGGCAGCAGGCAGGAATAGAGAAGAGGAAGAAGCATTTTTATTTATTTATTTATTCATTTTTAGTTCTCCCTGACCCTGGCCCTAGCCTGGGTCCTTGGGCTGGGTCCTAAGACTGCTCCCCAGGCCTGGGCTAATTAACCCTTGAGCCTCCAGGGGCGCCTGGAGTTAGTTTTCATATTCGTGCATCAGGTACACACAGTGTGACTTATGTGATGTTTACTGGACAGTCATTTCCAATTAGGGATGTGCCTCAGAGTGACCCATGGAGCCTTTTGAAGTTCCAATCAATAGATCAATATGTGAACCTTCAGTTTTTCCAAATCACAGTCTGCAGGAATGAAACTTAGATATCTGTTTTTTTAATGATTTCACGGATGATTCCTATGTACCAGCCTATTAAGAATGGTTGCAGAAATTTTTGTGAGTTGGGGGCACTTGGGGGATTTGCAGAGGTCTCTGTGCAGCACATGTGAATTCCAAGATCCAGCTCTTATCTATAGTAAGGAATTTGTATGGAGGCTCAACCTTCTGAAAAGTGGGGGAATAATGAGAGATTTTAATGAAGAATAGTGGACTGGCCCCCACAATGTGGATTATATCTTATTTATTAGGATGGTGACTAGGCAAATCATTTAATCTCTAATGACGCTGTCTCACAGATTGTTAAGACATTTTAAGCTAAATAAAGTGTATATTAAAAGCCTTAGCTGAATTTTAGTTGGGGCTTCATAAAATTAATGTTCACATCCTTACTAATAAAAGTATATCAGATTTGGTCTCTTAAAGTTTAGATACCAGAGAAAGAAATCCTCCCATTTGAACTGTTCATATTTATAACCATTTTCCTTTCTTTGTCGTCCTCTGTCTTTAATTTTGCAGCTGCTGGATCTCCCAGGCATCATCGAGGGCGCCAAGGATGGGAAAGGGAGAGGCCGTCAAGTCATCGCAGGTGAGCGGTCCAGGTCCACATCCTCTGGCCTGTCCCTTCACTGGCCGCCGCTCCTCGGGTGGCTCTGCAGGGCTTGGCAGAGGTGACCACGGTGAAGGGTAGTTTTCTTGTTTTTTGGGGGAGAACCTGGGGAGGGTGGTAACAGGTGAATATTTAGAATGAGAAGAATACTTATTTGGAAATAAGACAAATTCTAACAAGAAAAATGCCTGTTTCCCATTATTTGGAACGAATAGCAGAAGATCATAACATTTGAAGAAATAGCATCATATTTTAAATTACAGGTGGGACTTAGCTCTGTAATACTTTCGATCTCTAATGTCAAGGATTCTGTCATTTCATTTTCTGTCAGGAATACTGAAAATTAATTCTGTCCTCTGTTGTGAGTGATTTAAATTTATTTTTAAAAATTGTTGAAGGAATATTGCATCATAACGTGATAGGTGTAAATTTTACATCATCATAAATAAACATCTGTATTAATAAATTAAATTTTCACCCGCAGTCCTGCCCTTCACCGGATAAAGAACAGCTTTTACATGGTCTCCCTCCTACCTCCCTGAATGATAACCACGAATTTGACTTTATAAACTGAGTCTATTGGTGTTTCTTTGGTATCTCTGTGTACGAGTGAGATTGTGTGACGTTTGTGATGGGGGTGTAGTACCTGACTTCGCCCCAGAGTAGAATGTCAGCGCTTGAAGGACTCAGGAACAGACCGGCGCCCCAGCTGAGGAGAAACCGTCACTGAAGTCTGTCGCTGTCACACTTCGCGGCAGTCAGAGCTGGAGCTTCTGTTTCCTGACTCCCACTCGTGCCTTCCTTTCCTTTGTCTTTAAAGATCGCGGCCGTTTGCTGGCCTGCCTCTGCTCACTTCTCACCCCCACATGACTGCCACGGAACAGTCTCTGGTGGCCTCACGATGTCATGCGCCGGTGCACCCTCGTGGCTTGGGTGGCTGGATGACTAGGGTGGGAAGCAGTAAAGCTCAAGGACCCTGATTCATGAGCCAGGACAGGGACCAAAATGAACAGAAATGCTACTGCTTCTCCTCCCCTGCAGCCTCTCTTAAGTAAAAAAAGAATTGCACGTGTGTCTACGGATTTACAGAAAAACCATTAGTGTTTTAAGTGCTGAGTACGCGTCTGTCTGTCCGTCCACCCCACCCCCAAATTTGAGCATCTGGGTTGGTTACGTCTTCATCACTGGTGTTTTTCCTCATTTCCAGTGGCCCGAACATGTAACTTGATTCTGATTGTTGTGGATGTCCTGAAGCCCCTGGGACACAAGAAGATCATTGAAAACGAGCTGGAAGGCTTTGGAATCCGCCTCAACAGCAAGCCCCCAAACATCGGCTTTAAGAAGAAGGACAAGGGAGGCATTAACCTCACAGCCACGGCAAGTGAAGAAGATGCTGCGGGGGCTGTGGAAGGGACACTGACGCTGGGACAGGACCTGGCTTCTGGCACTAACTGAGGTTACGGAATGACGTGATGATTAATAAGAATTAAGAGTCACACTTAGATTTGCAACTTTATTTCTTCTTTTGAGTTATTTGTTGAGGGTGGTATGGAAATACAGACAAATCTTGTCTTTGCTTGATACGGATGATTGCCAGTGTCACGTCTTTATTTACGCAGCGCAGACTTAGAGAGCACCTGCCACGGGCTAGGCGATAGAAGAGGGAGCGAAAGAGGCAAAAATCCCTGCCTTCACAGCCTGATGAGGGAAAGTGTTAGCAGAATTAATGATTAAATTATAGTTGAATTACATGGCACATCGAAGAGAGTGGACAGCGCTGGTGCAGAGCTGCAGTTGAAGTAGGTCGACAGGATTTGTTCCCGAGGTGGCGCGAGCCAGAGGGAGGTCTGGGGAAGAGCGCCTCACGTGGAGGAACACCCACGTGCGTGGCGCTGCAGTGGCCAGGCGTCCGTGCGCCTGACGACAGGGTGGACACCTAGAATAGTGAGAGACAAGTGAGAGCAGGCGATCACACGCGCTTTGTGCAGAAGATGGTCTGCTGCTGGTTAGACCGCAGCCTGGGGTAGCGTGACTGACCCAGCTTCTGACGGAATCAGCCTGGCTGCTGAGGGTGGACTGCGGTGGGCTAAGAGCAGAACCAGAGAAGAAACCATTTAAGAGATTATCGCAGTAATCTCGCCGGAAAGGGACAGCTTCTTGGGCTAGGATTGCAGTCGTGGAGGGAAGAGCAGTGGTTGATTGTGAAGGATTCGAAAGTAGCTCATTGGAAGTACCGTTGTGGGTGGGGCTGTGAGAGGAGACAGCTGGGAGTGGCTTTGGTTAAAGTAGCTTTGGAGGGCAGGGCAGGTTAGGATGTTCAGTTGAGATCCTGTTAGATTCAGGTGTCACTGTCACGTCGGCACATGAGAACTAACCTGGGCTGGAGGTGCAGTTTCGGTGGGTCTCATCTTCATCTCCGTGAGTTCAGCTGAGACCGCTGAGTGAACAGACACAGAAAGAGGCTCAAGGGTTGAGTCTCTGTCCGCACTACTACGGTCTGGGAGACGGGAAGAGTCAGCAAATGAGACTTGTTAGGCAAAGAAGGAAATCTTTGGAAGGAGAAAGGAAGAGTTTAGAATTCTGGAAGCCACGAAGGAAGTGTTTCAGATTGGAGTGTTCGGTTTCGTCAAGTGCTGCTTCTGGCTGATGTAATTGAGGCCTGAGACTCCCGCAGCCCTTGTTCTGGAGGTGCAGGTGGCTGACGGGTGGCTTTGCGCGCTCTTGCCCCACAGAGCCTTCTCATTTTCCTGTCATAATGTTTGGATGTGAGCATTCGGTATTCTTTTTGTGTTAGTTTGCTAAGGCTAGCACTTTAGTACCGTAGACTGGGTGACTTAACAGAATTTTTTGATTTAAATTTAATTTTTCAGGCTAGACATCTGAGGTGAAGGTATTTTTAGGAGGGCTCATTTGTTCTGACACTTCTCGGCCTTGTAGATGGCTGTCTTCCTCCTGATTCTCCACTTGATCTTCCCCTCGAGTGTCTGTCCTCTCCTCTCCTCTCCTCACGAGGGTTTCAGTCACAGTGGGTCAGGGCCCAGCCACCTGACTGCGTTTTAAATTAATTGCCCCTTTAAAGACCTGCCTCCACACAGTTGCATGCTCAGAAGAGATACTGGTTTTGGGGTTACGACCCAAAGGGGTTTGAGGGCAAGTGTGGGGCTTACACGCAGTTTAGCCCGTATGCCTTCCTTTGAGTTTGGAAGGATTTGTAGTTTGTAAGTGTTTCCTACTGCGTTTCTCCTGCTGGATACCAGATTATTTAGCTCGTTGATAGCAGGTACTCTGGGGAAGTGTTTTTCTCTGACCTGCCTTTCTTTGTGTTCTGTGCCCGTTCAGTGCCCTCAGAGTGAGCTGGATGCTGAAACTGTGAAGAGCATTCTGGCTGAATACAAAATCCATAATGCTGATGTGACTCTGCGGAGCGACGCCACCGCGGATGACCTCATTGACGTGGTGGAAGGAAACAGGTACTGACCTTGTACATTGGCGTCTGAATTTGAATTTGAAGCTGTGATGGAAATAATGTTGGGTCATGAACCTGGCAGACAGTAATTCTAGCTCAGGTGTGTTATTGTCTCAAATAATAGTAAGCATTCATTTCTTGAGCCGGGAAATGAAGGGTTAGATTAGCTTTGATCCATATTTGCTCTGAAGTTTGATTATTATGATTAGATTTCTCCTTTCAGTTGTTTGTTGTGAAATAGGCTTCCCTCTAAGCTCTGTGTCATACGATGGTTGAAGAGAATAGGTTCTCAGTCTGCTCTCCCCGGGTTAGTCCATCTGAGAATCTTGTAGGCTGTCCTACAGAACTCAGTGCAGGTGAACTGGAGCTGACACACTTCCAGGAAATTTTACCATGATCAATATTTGAAACTGTATAATAATTGAAACCACTGTTAAAATTATTCCTGACATTTATATGTAGTACTTTTTAGCTTCTTTTCTCCTTTTTTGAGGGATAAATTTATTTGATCTTCAACTAAAAACAAGAGCTAATACTTCGAGTTAGGCATTTTGTAAGTAAGGCAATTGAAGCCTAAAAAGTTGTGTCTTACCTAATTATTAGTAATCTTAGCCCTTAGGATTGTGACATTGCTAGATACTGTGTTAATATTTTTTAATTTAAAAGTTACCCTGGTAAAGCAGCAGTTAGGTCAGTTGCCTCCAAGGGAGCAAGCCACATACCCCCGGATTCAAGCGTCGGGTCCATGTGGGAAGCAGCCAGTGTGAACAACTAAAATGGAAATAAAAGTAAAATACTGCTTCTTCCTCTCTCTTCCTGTCTGCCTGCTCACCTTCATTCCTGCCTGTGCCTTTCCTTTAAAAAGAAAAATGTAATAGTATTCTCATATGTGTGTACACACACGCACTTATATTTTTTTTGAGAGGATGGAAGTAGGAAGGGATGATGGCAAGTCAGCAGGCAGGAGGAGAGGAGGAGGAGCAGGAGCATTTATTTATTTATTTTCTCACTCTTTGGTTGTTTCTCTTGGCCCTGGGTTGCGAACCCCTGTCCTTGGACTTTACGTGGACTACACCTGCAGCCAGATATCATGCCCGAGCCACCAGGGCTTGCTATCATTCCTGGTATTTTTAAACCAGCCTTGTAGGAAATCAGCGTTGCAACTTGCCCAGGAAGACATACCTAGACAGTCGCAGAGCTGAGAGTGGATTTAGTCTGACTCCATGGAAGCAGGCTCTCAGTATTACTTGCCTGCCGGGACTGGGGCCTGCGGTTCTTCCTTCTCGTCCCACTTTACTTTCAGGATGCTCTGTATTATTTTGTTAGGGAGCTGTTTTTAATCTGCTTATGATCTTTTTTTCTTTCTTTCTTTTTTTAAAGGAAAGGTACAGGTAGGAATGAAGGTGAGTAGACAGGCAGGCAGGAAGAGAGAGTCGGAAAAACCATTTTATTTTTATTTAGTTCCCATTGCTTGTTCCTCCTGGACCCGGGATGCAAACCCAGGCTCTTGGGATGTATGTGGGCTGCACTTCTCCAGAGGTGGATGACTAAACCACTATTCCACCAGCGTGTGCCTGCTTATGATCTTTTTTGAGTTTCTGGGTTTGGGTCCTGATGAGGAGGTATTGATAATCAGACTGACAATCTGGTCAGTAGCTCCAGACTAACGTTCCGTTTTTCTCGTCTGGACAGAGTTTACATCCCCTGTATCTATGTGTTAAATAAGATTGATCAGATCTCCATCGAGGAATTGGACATCATCTATAAGGTGCCCCACTGCGTACCTATCTCTGCCCACCACCGCTGGAATTTTGATGACCTGCTGGAAAAGATCTGGGACTATCTGAAGCTCGTGCGGATGTAAGTCTTACTGGGTAGGGGATGTTGCCATGGGAGGGAAACTAGAGGTGTCCCAGAAGGATGCCTTCTGGAGCTCAGGAAATAATCTGCCAAACACTCATCTCTAGCTCAGATTAAGGCCACTTTCTCAAGTTGGAGATTATCCTCTTACAATCTTCTCAGGGGCAATGGGGCGGTTGATGTGCATCCGACACTCAGCACGTGAGGATGTAGGCCACCTCTGCTCCCTGTCTTCTAGTTACACCAAACCCAAAGGCCAGCTGCCGGACTACACCTCCCCGGTGGTGCTGCCTTACTCTAGGACCACGGTGGAGGATTTCTGCGTGAAGATCCACAAAAATCTCATCAAAGAATTTAAATAGTAAGTATCACAGGCTATGCTTCCTCCCTGTGAGTGGCCACTCCCACCAGCCAGCAGGTCTCAGGATGGTAGTGAAGGAGTTGGCCTCGGGGGCTGCTGCGCTGCTCGCGTGGTTAGAACTGTGTGGTGCCTTCGAGTCGTGCTGTGTGGACGCAGGGACGGTGCGGCAGCCGCTGAGGGCTGAGCAGCCCTGGGAGGGCTGATGGCAGGGCTGTGGCTTTCTCTCGTGAGTCCATCTTCCACCTGGCAGATACAGGCGTTATTCCTTCTTTCGGCATCACACTTGCCTCCGCTGGATCTTATTCTAAACCTTAGGCTTGGTAAACCCTCTGTAGCGTCTTTCTTAATCTTTTCACTGCAGATACAGACGGAAAAATAATTTTTTATACCGTTTTGAACTACTTTTCGACTTAGAAAATTTGCATAAATAGTACAGAGAATTTCCTTATGCCTTTCACTTCACTTCTCCCAACATTATTAACCAAATAGTGATCAGGAACAGATTTTAACATTGGTACAATTTTTTAATTAAGCAATAAACCTTATCTGAATTTTAATATCTTCGACCAATGTGTTTTTTGTTTCAAGAATCAACATAGCATTTAGTTGCTACTTCTTTCAGTCTCCCACTGATATTTCCTTAGTCTTTTACTGTCTCTGATGACCTTGATTCTTTTGTATTTTTAAAGGAAAGGTGTAGGTAGGAATGAAGACAAGTAGGCAGGCAGGAAGAAAGAGGAGGAGGAAGCATCTTTATTGAGTTGTGCATCTGGGTGTTTCTGCCCCGCTCTGGGACGTGAACCCGGGTCCTTGGGATGTGTGAACTGCTCCTGGCTGGAGGCGGCCGACCCAGCCGCTCCTGGCTGGAGGCGGCCGACCCAGCCGCTCCTCCACCAGAGCGTGCCGGGACACATTTCTCTTACGTAACAAATCACTCCACAAGTGGATGCTAATATACCACTACCCTCAGACCACTGTATTTGGAACATGAATCAGTGAAGGAATCTTGGAGAAAGTTTTCCTCTTTCATTCAAACTTCATATGTTTCCCTGTAGCTCCTGCCTTCGTGGCGGCAAAGCCTGCAGGCCTGGAAGTGAGCAGGCAGCTCAAGGAGAGGGAGTAGTTTGGACAAGAGACACTGAAGCAAGTTGAATTTTATTTCATCACTTTTATTACACAAATAGCATTTTAACCATAGGAAAAAAATCAGGAGACTGTCTCTATGTGGTTTCTTGCTAGGGACGGACACTTCCTAGCACGGTTGAGGAGTCAGAATTTGCATTTCTCATTACCCACCAACAAGAAATGGGTAGGGTACTCAACAAAACCCAGTATTCTGTGATAGTTGATACATTTGTTAGAATCAGTTCTCGGTCTTAATGATTTCAGGGTACTTCTCTCTACAAACCCATGGTTTCTCATTTTAATGAGTCATACATCTCATTTGTGATTTTCCTTGAGTCGCCCAACTTCGAACTTTTGCTGCTCCTGCATAGGGTGGGTCGTGCCACGCTGCTGGGTGGTTAAAGCTTTCCGGCTTGGGTGCGGCCCTCGGCGGGGCAGGGCTGAGGGGAGGGCACGGCTGCTGCAGGCTCCGGCTCTCGGCTGGCAGGATGCGGACTCTAAGCCGAAGGGTGGCGCCTGAGAGGACGGCAGACGCCGGGTGACTTACACCGTTTTTCCCTCCATGCAGTGCTCTTGTCTGGGGTCTCTCTGTGAAACACAACCCTCAGAAAGTGGGTAAAGACCATACGCTGGAGGATGAGGATGTCATTCAGATTGTGAAGAAGTGACACTTGCCCTGCCCCGCCTGCTGGGCCAACTGCAGAGCTTTCCTCGTGACCGGAGTGCAGCGTTGACAACTCCTGGCTTTGGCGACCACTGGATCTGGGTTCAGGGGAGGGGGATGGAGGCCCCACACTGGAACCTCACTTGTTTTATCTGGGTGTCACCGTGTATACTGAACTGCATAAAGGACCTGGTAGGCAGCCACGCGCAATGCATTTGTCATTGTCCGTGGCTGGGGAAGGACTGACTGAGGTGGAGTATGGGCAGTGAGGCAGGTGCAGGAAGGGGATGTGGGCGCTTGATTTTGAGCGTGAACTGGGTAAAGATGTGTGCAACGTCTGTTCGACGTTGAGTCTTGGGGAACCTTTCTTACTGGGTGGGGCCTTTGGCTCTTTCAGGCGGTCTGTGCCAGGTCAGACTTGCTGCGAGTTCGCATCATCATTCCCTGCGAGGCTAGCCCCCTGGGCGGCGCTGTGTGCTGTCCTCTGCCAGCACGTCCCAGCTGGAGCTGCAGGCCTAGCTTTAACGTGGAGCTGACACAAGCGATGGCTCGCTAGGGCTGCAGTTCTCCCGGTGACGAGACAGTGATTGCACTCACCTTCCAGAGTGGTGACCGCGATCGTTAGGAATGGGGACGGTGCCTGGCACGTACAGCATGTGGCCAAAATGGCTCCCTCTTGTCACGATCCTTTTACGGGGCTCCTGCCTGCCCTGGTCAGCACAGCTGGAGATCAGTGTGAGCTGAACCCCGTCGGCTTGGGCCGCAGAGTGCGTTCCTGTCATCCAGCCTTTCTGCTTGAAGCCTGTGGCAGGCAGCTCATGACTGAACCCCTGAGCGCAGGCGAGGCGGCAGCGAGGCAGCCCTGGTGATGTGAGGTGGCTGGAGGTCAGGTGGGGCAGGTAGAGCCAGGACCGCTGGTGGGAGTGCTCGGGGTGTAGTCATCCCTTGGGCTGGCGTCATCCCTTGGGCTGGCATGGGGACTTTAAAGGACCTGCTCTGATAATGGCACATCAACGGGCGAAAGTCTTAGGTGGAGGCAGGTGTGGGCAAAAATTGCTAGAGGAGAAACCCGACCTTGGTGACTGACTTCCTCTTTGGAGAAGGCAACCCGATGACTTCAGTCTGGATTATGGGATGAGAGAGAGGAGGGTCAAAGGGAAGCAGATTGGCAGCAAGAGTTTGACTTTGGGTGAGCCAGCAGGTTGTGGGGGATGGATGGGGATGTGGGGTTAGTGACAAGCGGCCTTTTCCAGTGCTTGTTACTCCTGCGACCTCAGTGGTGCCGCTGAGTCTTGCTGGAGTTAGGACTTAGCACCTGCCTGGACCCAGGAGGTAAGCCGGACAGCCCAGCCCTTCGGGATCGGGATCCTGCCACCACTGGGCATTCATGATAGAGGCCACTGACTTACAGCCTCCCCGACTCTTCAGAGCAAATCTGCGTGCTCAGCTTAGAGATGCTTGCTCTTTGGCCCCAGCATTCACGGCCACCGTCACTCACTGAGCAGGAAGGCAGCACCGCGGCGTGCTGGGGGGAGGTCCGCACAGGGCCCCGCCAGCGGCCTGTGGAGCTCGGAGAGCCTTGCCCTCACTTTCCGAGGCTCGTGCTGGGAGCTGGGAGCCGTAGTGTGACCTCAGGCGAGTTACGAGGGCCCCAGAGGAGGGACTTCCCGCAGGAAAGGTCTGTCAGTAACTGCAGGGGACTGTGTCAGCAGGGGTTCAGCTTTCTCTGCTGTTACAAGGTGGTTTTTTTTCCAGAGGAGGAAGCAAGCATCTTTATTTTTATTTAGTTCTTCACACTGGTTGTTTGCCCCTGGACCCGGGATTGAACCCAGGGGTTTGTGGCCTCTGTGCCGTGGAGGCGACTGACCTAAGCGCTACTCCACCGTGGCTCACCTTTTTGTTTGAACACAGACGAGCACTCAGTCCTGTGCCATTAGTCAGGATGCTTTTCGCTGTATGTGCAGCAAGTGCTAAGTACTTGTAATCACTTGGTCTCGCACGCAATTTGCCTGCAGCTCAGAAGAACGTTGACAGCTGTCCTGTCATTGAGGATCCAGACTCTCCTTCCCTAAGGCTACCGTGCCCATTGCCATTGGCGCCACAGTCCCAGGTGGACATCAGCACGAGGGGGCTGCGACCATTTTCCAGAAGCCACAATGTCATTTGGCCCTCAAGTCTCCAGGCCTAAGCTGGGTCACATGCCCATTCTTGAATCAGTTGGTAGTGAAGGGAGCAGATTTATTGAAGAGACAGATGTCACCTCCATTCCTGGATTGTCTGTCTCTGATTTGGCCAGTGAACCCGATTTCCTTCTGACTAGAGCCCGACAACACTCAGTAGCTGTTTCTGGAAAGAAGGTCAGGCCTTTGCTTTTCCCCTCATTTCTCATTTACCACTGACGCCCCAGGGCATTATCTGCTCCTCATCCTCCTGAGAAGGACACGATTTCTGTGGCCCTCTGCCATTTCACATCCTCGGCATCTCCGCCTTCGTTCTGCACGGCTTTCCAGTGGGGGCTCACGTCACGCCCGCTGCCCCCCCCGAGGTGTCAGGTAACCATCCCTCCATGGAGCATTTTCTCCCTGCCCTGGTCAGCAGGCTTAGCTCCTGAACACTGCGTTAGCGTCCATCTGAGACGCCAGAATCTTCCTTAAGAATCTTGTGTGTCTTGCTTCTACTGCGCTATTCTTGTAACGCTCTTCGTGCCTTCTGGCTCCGAGATGGCTCCCCAGTCGCTGGCAAATGGCTTTGCTCTTTACATCTATCTGTCCCACCAGATTGTAACCTGAAAAGGTCCCCTTACTTGCAGGTCCAGCCCAGTCCCCCCACCTGTACCAGCCAGGGTGGGTTTGGCACGTGGGGCATCCCGTGCAGGTGGGGTTCGCGCCTGGGTTCTGCAGGTACGTGAGAGACTGCTCTCCAGCTCTACCTGTGGAAACAAAGCATTTGTAAGAATACAGGGTCTGTTTCTCAAGCCGAGAATAGTGCTGGGAGGAGCAGGACTAACGAAGTACCACAGGGAGCTGCTCAACCCACAAGGCCACGAGGGGTGGAAAGGCATCTGCTTTCTTACGTGCCTGGCAGTGCGGGACTTGGTGGGCAGCTCCAGGCTTCTAGGCAGTGCCCCCTTTTCCATCTTTGCAGTTACAATCCATCCACCCTGCCTTTCACCTGTCAATCGGAAAGTGTCCTGATTCCTTATTTGACCCTCCAGCATGGAGTGAAAGTCGTTTAGATGTCCTTCCTTAAATGCAAAGCATCAAGAACTCAGGCGAATTAGCCTGAGCTTGAGAAATATGAATCGCAACCCGAGAGGGGATTCAAGGCCTGGGGCGCTTAGGTAGAAGCCTCTCCCGCGTGCAGGCGGGGTGGACAGAGAAGAACTGGGAACCGAGGAACGAGACGCCACTGAGGATGCAGTGGACTCGGGCATTCGCCTTACGAGTTCTGTAGGGGAAAATACTTTAGCGCATTAAATGGGAACTCAAGGCCCCCGTTTTCCCTCTAGGGGAACAGGAACACGAGCGGGAGAAGCAGGAAATCCACTGACCGCCCTGGCAGGCGGGGTGGTTTTGGAAACTCCCCTGTGCGTGATCGCCTGGGAAGCCGCTTCGCTGGGCGGGTTCAGTCTTGGTAGCAGCACGGCCACCGCTCGTCCGGGCCAGCCGAGCCGGCCCGGGGTCTTTGAGGCTCGCGAAAGAAGGCCATAGCTTCTTCCTCAGAGGTCAGTTCCTCCGCTTTGCAAGTTCGGGGCGCGGCCCTCGAGGGACTTCCTGGGCCCCGGGGCTGAGGCTGGGCAGGAGGACGGGCTCGGGAGAAACGACAGCGCCGTTCGGTTCATTCACACTGAGCAATGCAACTTTAATCAACCAAAGAAAAAGCCCAAATGTACAAGTGAAAAAATCCAGACCGTCGACACAGGCTGAACTATACCAGCTACTTTTATGTACAGCTGTGTAAGTTCAAAAGTTACCCCGCACGTATATACAAGTCTGTACACGTCTGTACACGAGGGTCTACAAGTTTCCGCAGAAACCTTCGGTGCCGCCTCTGGTGAGGACAGCAACTTCATTCACATACTTTACAAAAAAACACTTTCCGGGATGGACGACTTGTGCGTCCTGTGTTCAGGTCGCGCAGGCTCCGCGGATGGGTATGGTCCTTCGGTCACAGTGCTGCCCACACCGGGTGCCTGGCCCCTCCAAGCAGCCTCAGTGCTCCGAAGTGGAAGCCTCAACCAGCCCAGGAGGAGGAAGCAGAGTGCTGGCCAGGGTGCCGCCAGGGGCCCAGGCTGCCCGCTTCACTGTCGGTATTCCAGTTCGTCTACGCTGATCACCTTGGAGGGCATGGAGGGCAGGGGCTGCTGTAGGACATCGGAGCCAAACCACTTGGCGAGGCCCACAGGGGAGCTGCTCCTCTGGCCGGGGCGCTGCTCCAGCTGGGCGTGCACGTGGGGCAGGCCTGCCCGGCCGGGCACGCTCACCGGGGTCGTCTGGATGCTGACAGCCGCCGCCTGGGAGCCGGAGCCCGGAGGATGGAGAACTGGGGACGAGAAGGGAGGGCTGGTGAGGGCCGGTCATGCTGAGGGCGAGGAAGGCGGCGAGCCACGAGGCCCCGCCTCACAGAACGGCACCAGGGGATGTGGTCTAGGGCCTCCTTGGGAATAATCCCTTTGCGAAGTGCCCACGACGCCAGCAGGCAGCAGCGTGGAGCACGCGTTGTTGGGCAGCATCTGTTCGAGATCAGCCTCGATGGTGCGGGGAGACCAGCTCCCCGAAGGAGTGCTGACTGGGGAGGAGCTTCTACTGCGGGCAGACCCTATGCCGACCCTCTTTTACAAGGAGTCTCAGCCTATTCCCCTAAGACGCAAAGGACAAAAAGCCAGGGCACACTTGCTTCTCCCACTTTTTGCAGGAATGGGAATCCCAACTCTCACAGATGTGGTTTACTCCACCCTGTTTGGACTGAACCTCACCCCGAGCCTGTCGGTCTACGCCCTCCATGGAAACTGGCTCAAAAGCCACTTGGGCCCGTCCGGACCCACCTGAGCGCTGGAGCTGTTGCTGCATCATGGCCAGATGCAGAGGTGTGCCGGGGCGCGGGTTCAGGAGGGGGTGGCTAGCCGCAGGTAAGGGGTAGAAGGGCTGACCCAGGACCGGGCCAGAGAGTCCCTGTAGGTGAGTCAGGTCCATCCCCGGAGGGAGCACACCTGGCAGAAGGAAAGGAGACCGGTGAGTAAGGAGACCTCGATCTGTCTGCACACTTTCAAGCTTGAGCGCGACTACGAATTCCGCTGCTCTGTAAGTTCAGGATGAAGAGCTGTTTTCCCGGCCTACAGGACAGGATGATGGCGGGGCCCCTGCTCATCGGGACATGCAGCGGCTACCCAACCCCGTCTAGGGACGAACGCGTCGGTGCAGCAGCTGCCACCGCGCCAGGTCCGCGCGCCAGGAGCCGCCGGTCAAACTCACCAGCGTGGAGCAAGCTCGGAAGGTGCTGCGGGTGCACGCCCTGGGCCAGCATCCTCTGGACCAGCCCTGGGTGCAGCTGGTGAGCAGGCCGTACGACGGGGACATGGGGGACATGGGGGACATGGGGGACAAGGGGGACTTGGTGGACAGGGCGGAGGAAAGGCGTCCCTGGAACCGGGGAGGCCAAGGTGGGAGTTTTCCGCCCGGCTGCTTTAGGTCGGTAGTCTTGCTCTTTGGTGTAACGGTTGGTCTGGGACAGTGGGGTGGAGCAGGAAGACCGCTGCGACGCTGACACTTTGGGGTTTGCGGTGGGAGAAGAGTCTCGGTCAGCGCCAGGCGCGTAAGTGGGCAACAGAGGGCTCTCTGCAACGACCCAGACAGAGATGATTTTAGTATTGGCCAACTTCTCCCAAACACTGTCTTCTCGGATCGAGTCCCTCACATCCTGACTGGACCCCTCCACAAACCTAGAGGGCCGTGCAGGAGGGACCAGTCAGGCCGTGCGGGCAGTCAGGCCAGAGCTGGAAGTGAGCCTCTGATTTTTCTGGTCCTCTAATAACTTGCTGGAACTGGGTATTCTATACTCAGAGAAACACGGGGTCTGAAACTAAATTGGGTAACTCTTAAAACCTACTTCTTCATTTCTAGAACCTTCTCAACCCAGGAACAGCTACAGGCGGGTGGGCCCGGGCTGGCAGGTCTCGTGGCCTGCTTTCCTGTGTCCAGTGGCGTGGCTGGGACCTCGTCATGGACTGGGGCGAACATGTGACACCGGCAGAACCCTCATGACAAAAGCTGAACGACTGACGCCATCTGGTGAAGGATCGGAATCGCCAACGAGTGCCAGTCTTTTCCAGCTTTCTCACTGGCAAAGCTCTCAGATCAGCACTCTAGACCCTGACCGACAGAATCCGCGCCGTCCTGTCCTTCACATCCCTGTGCAGCTCACAACTTCTGGGCTTAGAAACGGCCTCCACACATGGCGCACGCGTCACCACTGGACAGGCCTGGCTGGGCCACCTCCAGCCGAGAGCCTTTACAGTTCGAACGCGCTCAGCGGTGTCCACCTGCAAACACACACACCAGTGCTTCCACCCCAAAGACTCCGGGTCCTACACCACCTTGTTCTACCACCACTGTCACATCGGCGAAAACTTGCAAGGGGCCAAGTGGCCGTGGGCTGCTCGGTGTGTCACACCGTCGGACACGAGCGTGGTCCTGAGCACAGGCCTTGCTCGGGGCTTCGCGGTGAAGCAGAGCAGGTGGGTCAGCACGCAGGCCCCGGCGGGCATGTTCCCGGGCCATCTGCCCTTCGGCAGCTGCCGTACCTTCGCTGGCCTTCTGTGTGTCTTCTCTACTGTCACCCAGAGCTGGCTTCCCAGGAGCTGGCTCTTCCTTGCTCTTCTCTTTACTCTCGTACATCTTGCGGATCACTGAGGTAGGGGTGAAGGAAGGAGAAAGCTGCAGAGAAGAAGTCAGATTAGCACACTCCCTGAGTGCCTTCCCCTGCTCAAGCCTGGATCAGGGGGCCCAGCTACTCGACAAGCCAGGAACCCCTACAGGCTACACGTTAGCAAAAACCGCCCCGTGCAGCCCTCTCGCTGCGGACGGACGGAAACACAGGAGGCCAAACAGGTTCCCAAAGGCATCATCCTGCTCACAACTCAGATTAGCTTTTGCTCCAGCACAAAGGGTATTGGAACAAGCCCCAACCTCCCTGTGTGGCAGCGAGGACCAGCCTTGGCCTCGACCACGCCCATGCCCATGCCCAGGCCCAGGCCCGCGTGGAGACCGAGACCAGGCCAGAAGCAGACCCGAAACAGCAGAACTGCCCTCGGGACAGGGCTCTCCAAACAAGCCAAAGCTCAATGCTGCTTTGTCCCTATCGGGGCAGCTCTCTTAACTCGGTCACTTGGTCGCTTGTCTCCTCAGTCACTGGAACTCAATTTGGGATCGTCTTTGCCCACCTCTGCACATGGCACGTGTGCCCTCGTGATTCGACACCAAATCCTTGATGGCAGGAGGCAGCGGGACTTACAGAAAGGCTGCGAGGCCCTTCAGTGTGCTTGGTGCACAGACTGGCTCGGTGCCCTGAGACAGCAGACGCCTCCCTCGGCTCAGCTCTGAGCAGGGGACAGAGGCCGGGCAGGTTGCACGGTGCACAAGTCAGCTGCAAACCCTCCCCTGCCACTCTAGCTCCCCACGTGTCTCGGTGACAGCCGAGCCGACCCCGGTCTCACCTGATTTTCGGCCCCGCCCTTCGGGATCCCTACTGCAGCTGTCCCCTGCGCCCGCCCGCACCGATGTGCTCGGCCCACACGTGTGTGCGGGAGCCCCATGTTGCTGGGGATCCGCGTGTTAGTGCCCTGAAGGGGAGGGATGGAACCGCGGGCCCTTGGTCACTTCTGCGGCGGCACTCAAGGACATCTGGGGGATTGAGTGGTAGCGCACAGACGAACGGGGAAGCCAGCATGTCGTCCGCAAAGGCCACTGACCATGCTCGTGACGGAGGCGGCAGGGGCAGGGGAAGAGGAGCTCCCTCGGTGTGCGGGTGCTGGTGACTTGGCCACTCGATGCTGTCTGTGAACAAACCAAGTGTCAGCATGAGCCGCACGCTGCTCAAGCACGAGCCCTAAAACCACAGAAAACTGGGGAACAGCCTAGCACCCCACCCCCTTCCCTTATCCAGTTCAACTCCCCAAGCGTTTGTGAGGCCTTAACACGTGAAGTGACAGGCTGAGCCCGGAGGAAGACAAAAGCTGAACGGACATGGTTGAAGGTCTCGCAAAATCCTTCTGGTTGGGGAGACACCTGCCAGCCCAGGGCAGCCGACGTGGGCAGATGTTCAGCACTGACAAGGCAGAGGAGGAACGACAGGGAGGAGAGACGCTAAGATGCTCGCACTGCAGGGACGCTGGTAAAGCTCTGGGAAGAAACCGCTGTAGAGCTGGGCGTGAGCGACAAGCAGCTACAAGACGGGTGACGCATGGAGGTCAGGCGCAGGGCCTTGGGAACCCTTGGGAAAGCAGCGTTCCTGGAGCTGGTGGATGGCTCGGCCGCAGATGTATGAGGGGCCAGCTCAGGAAGCCTTTATCCTGGGCTTGAGTGCAGCGTGACACGGAGCAGCAGAGGACAGCCCCGCGCGGACCTGGGGCTTTGTGAGCCGCGGTCCAAACAAGCAGAGACGGGGTCGCAGCTTCCGCAGACCCAGCGGCATTTCCCACTGCGCCTGGCTCCACACGGCACTGACTGCAGCCCCCGAATAAAGTCAAAGAACCACTTCCCTTCTCCGTGCAGACGCTGCTCATTCCCCCGCAACGCGGAAGAAGCAGGAAGTGGCCACAGACACGGCTGGCAGTCACGGTCCAGCGAACATTTCAGTCCAGCCGCGTCGCACCGTGACCCGCAGCAGCCGGAAGCCAAGCAGTGACCCTCTGGTCCTCTGAATCCTGAGGACAGGACTTCCCAACCCACGGCTTCTCTAGCCGGCACCAGGCAAGCAGCCCCGCACGGCCTCACTGAGACTCCCGAGAATGAGTGAGGGAGGCGGATGACTGTCCCAAGTGGTGCCACGTATGTTGGTCCCTGGGGTCAGCATCTGAGTACGTGCCACGTGGCAGACTGACTCCAACTGCAAAGATACAGCAGTAAGCTAGACGAGCCAACAAACCTCTGGCCTTCACATATCCTTGTGGCTGCAAGATGGACTTTACTAGGGACAAGGACACAGACAAAATAGAGTAGAGAAAGGTGTCCGTCGGAGGACGCAACGTGTGCAGGGCATTCAGAGGTGTGAGGGTCTGACGCTTCATCCAGAGTCTGAAGGCTCCCCGGACATGACTCAAGTCAACCTGCACTTTGAGAGCCCGTTTCTGTGCCTGGGAAGTGAAGTCACCCCTCTACCTCTCAGGGCTGTTGTCCAGAGCAAACGCAATTCTGACAGTGAGAGCGCTTTCAGAACCAACAAGCCATGTCAGTGCCAGCAGATAACCACATTTATTTGTAGAGGAAAATCCAGCTGAGCTGCTTAGATAGGCCGCCTACAGACAGGACACACTGTGAAGGGTACTCGTTGGTCCCGTGTTTTCAAAGGGTCACCAGATAAAAGCAGCTGGAGTGAGACACTCAAGTCACTGACATGGAGTTGTGAGAATCATCACAACATACTAACGACCACTACTGAATGGTGGGTCTAAACTGTAGGCAAAGAGGATGCACATTCTGGTGTTAAAACAAAAAATGAAGGTGGTGATTACTTTCAAAGGCCGGACAGCAGGCACTTCTGGAGGAGAAAAGGGACAGTCGGGACAGAGCATGTGGAGCGCTTCTGGCCAGCCACCCAGGGAGGTCTGTAGTTATCGTTGGTTTAAGGCAGTTTTCGGTGAATGTCTGATGTTACAATAAGAAAGCACAGCACTGCTCCTCACTCCCCCACCCCAACCTGTGGCTCACTGCACTTCACTGCTGGTCACACCGGCGGGGAGAGAAGGACGGCCGCGTCACCATGACCGCGAACAGCTCTGTGCACAGACTCTCAAAACCTGTCCGCTCCGATCGAGAAACTGCAGCAGAGCGCAGTCTGGTGACCCAGGAAGGGATCCGTAGGGAGGAGGGCGGAGTTTGGTTTTCCTCATTTCATGAGCAAATCTGCTAAGAAAGAGCTATGCTAGGAGCTCTAAGCGAGAAAAGCAGGCAAGTCACTGAGGATGAAAAACCTCCTCCCTGCAGCAGACGCAGCCGTCTTCCCTCTGCTGGTTCTCCAGCGGGGGGCTCTCACTGGGCACCGCAGACAGCCGGTGCACAGGAACCCTGATTCGTGAGCCCACCGGGCGGGGCTCACCTACCTGCTTCTGAACCCATCTCGGGTTCTGTCCGCCTGCGCTCTGCCGAAGCCGGGCTGGCAGCAGCTCGCGAGGGCGGGCGCCGCGAGGTCGCGCGGGAGGCCCGGCCCCTCCAGGGCCGCCTGCTGCAGCTCCAGGTGGCTCCTCTGCGGAACAGAAACAGCAGGCGTGAGCAGAGCAGCGAGGACGGCGCGCTTTCTACAAAGGTCCCCACTCAGGAGAGCGAGCAGCAGCTCGGGGCACTGACGAAACTCTGCCGCCACCCGCAACGACTCCGGCGATTTGAGAACGGCGTCGCTGCCCGCCAGCTCCCCAGCGCTCAGCGCCACTCCCAAGCACCACGGCAGCTCGGTTCTCCACCCCACAAGCAACGGTAAGGGCCAGAAGCACAGAAAGTTCGCGAAAGCTCGGCCGGCCCGGGCTGAGCCAGGACTCACGGGCTTGCGCACGCCGTGCGGGGGGTCTCCAAGCAGCTGCTGCGCCCCGGCTGTGAAACCTGTTGGCAGAGTTACACGCTGTCAAAGACGTCGTGTATCCGCTGCTCAGTCAGCACCACTGCTGAGGTTGTCCGGACTCCCCAGGCCGAGCGGTGTCCCTCCCGAGCCCCACGTGGACCTCAATCAGAAGTCAGGGACCCAGACTGCTGGCTATTTGTCTTTTCTCAAGGCTCCCGGCACTGTCCCGCAGGGCCGAGGCTTCCAGGTGGAGGTGGGGCTTCCTCAGCGCCAGGCTCGTCCCGCGCCCCCTCCCGAGCACGAGACTGCACGCTGCTCAGGGACCAGCGCGGGGCCGTGTCGGAGCCGGTCCCGGAGGCGCCCACGCTCGGCAGACGCCGGCTAGGGCAGCGCTCCCGACGTGCTTCGTTCACTGTCTCCGTTAGCCGCGACCTGGGACTGACTGTGCACCGACTCCGCGAGGCTGGGAGAGCCACTTTCTACTCTATCGGGAGAAAAGTTAGGAAGCCAAAGTAACGTTTTTCAACTGAATTCCCAAAATAAGACTAAAGAGCTGGATCTAAGGGCAAGAGAAAGAAGGAAATCCCAAACCACAACACGGACACCTCCACCTGGAAGGGCAGAGATAATAAACTCTCTTCCACATTCGCGCCCCCACTGCAAGTAACGGAGCCGCACGTGTCCTTGGAAACTCCGAGGATGCGTGGTGACAGCAGAGCTAGTGCTGGGTGCTGACCTGGGGCGGGGTGGGGCCCCACGCATCACGACCAGGGCACCTACCGAGCGGGGACGGTATTCGAGGGCGCAGGTAGTCTGCCGAGGCTGCTCGCGTCTGGAACACCTGTGACAAGGGCGGAGAGGGTGCTCTTTGGCCCAGTAGAGATGCCGTAGGCTCCACGCTCCCCATAAGGCCACTCAGAAGACTGGAAGAAGCAGGTCTCTGAACTGGTGGGCCCAGAAGCTCCTAGAAGCAGGGAGGTCAGAGCCTGTGAACACGCCTAGTCCTCCCTCAGGTAGCGGGGACTACGGATGACTTCTGGAAACTCTGGCGACTCCTGCGTGGGCTCCCCTGAAGGACTGGGCACACACACGCAACATCATGTGTCTCAAAACGCTCAGTGAGAAGCATTTGCTCTGGCGCACCCTGGTGGCTCAGGTGCTTAAGCCCACGTCTGGGGAACAGTCATACCACCTGGGGCTCAAGGTCTGGAACCGGGGGGAACCATTAAAATGAGCAACTAAATAAAATGCTTCTTCTGCCCGCCCGCTTGCCTTTATTACTCTTTTAAAAGATAAACAGAAGAACATCTACTTTAAAGTAGTGCCACAAACGCAGGTTAGATATTGTAATTTTCACAGAAATGGCCAAACTGCCAACTAGAAATCTAGGACTCGATCTGCCATTCGGCTTAGCCCCCACGCCACCTGCACCGACGCAGACCAAGATGAGGCAGCAAGCGTTCATGTCCTCGATGTCGGGCAAAGCGAATCGCTCTACATCCCAAAGCGGGGCAACTCCAGAACCAGGCAGGGGCTGCTCGGGACTGAGGCCTCAGCCTAAGACTGAAATACCTGCAGGATGTTCTTAGGGACAGGCTGGCCTGGGATCTCAGCAGGGGACATCAAGTGGCTTTCGAGGTTTCGCTGAAAAAAACAGAAAACACAATCAAAGAAAAACTGGATTTAACCTATTTACACATTTGTACATTAATCAAGGACCGTAAGAAAGCATTAAAAACTCCCCAGCGAGTTGACACTGAACAGCAGGATGACGTCCACATCAGAGAAACTGAGACACACCAGTTCCACTCATCACACAGCTCGAAGATCTGGGAATGGGAAAATATTCCCCTGTGCACGTGAAGTCCCCTCCAGGACTGCAGACAAGCTCCGTACCTCCCTGTCCACCTCGCTGTCTAATGCTGACCAAGAGGAGGAGGCAGAAAATGATGGCCTAGGGGAGGCTATTATTTAGCAGGTAGCCATAAGCAGGAGATATCAATAATTTATAGACATAATTATCGAGGACATTCTTAGTAACAAGATGGATAGACCACTGGTGCTAAAAGCCTAGTAAACAGCATGCAAGTTTGGCTAGAATGATTTCTAGAAATTTAAACTATCGTCTTTAGGCTGTCCCAAAATTGGTCTCATACACAAGAACGATTCAGACCCTCTACTGTTTGCTGTTTTAACGCAACAGCAGCTGCTCTGAGCCCGCCCTCACCGCCGCCCGCACTCCAGGCATCTGCACATTCCGCTCGCCGAGGAGTTTCTCTCGGGCACCTGCCGGGACACCTTCCTCAGCGTGGCAAACAGGCCCAAGATACACGAGTGTTTTACTGTTGGTTTTGGAGCTGAGACTGACTGCAGACGACTTCAGTAAGAGATCTCCTCAAGTCACCAATTCCATCTAACAAAACCAACAGGTGACTTCACACTACGGGGCCTACTCTCCGAGGGGCAGAGCCATGACTGAACCTCAACAGAGGCGGTAGATTAGAAACGCCACACGCGTCACAGATGTCTGCTGTAGTTAAAGCCCTGGTTCTAGAAGCAGACCCTGCCCTCTGGGTCAGCACGCACGCCAAGCAGTATTTCGGGGTGACACGGGGTGCTTGTCTATTATATTTTGGGTCGCTGTCTTTTCTAGGTTGTGTTTGTTTTACTCTTTGCCTAAGAAACTGAGTTACATCCTCCCTCCCTTTATCAGGTGTTTGGAACTCATCCTCTTGGCTGAAGGCAGATCAAATCAGCTTCTCTCACAAGGCAGGGTGGCCAACTGTGTCAATGTCAAAACCTAAACTCTTATCAGTGGCACAAGGTTCAGAAGCACCAGGGGAACTGCTGACTGGCCCTTTCTCTCATTTCTTTACTCACTCGCTTTAAAAAAAGAGCAGCTACTTAGAGACTGACCCACAATGCAGTCAGCACCCTGTCAGCAGGACACGAAGGAACGGGTAAGGGAAAGAGTCGTTTGCAAGCTTTAATCTGCTCCTCACTATAAATTCTGAGTGGAAATAAGTCTAAAGTAGTCTGTTCCCTGTAACTGTAACGTGCGGTCAGACAGAGATGAGTCTTCTTATCTGAGATGCCTGCTTTCAGAGGTGAGGAGTCGCTCCAGGCGGTAAGACCGGGAACAATGGCCCCTCTGTGGGACGCTTCACTGTTAATCGGAGGTCAGGTCAGAGAGGCCGGTCAGTGTCCACTCCACAATGACTCAAACAGCTTTTGCTAAGCAGTCCCCCAGCAGGCGGGCTCAGGAGAAAACGAGGCCCAGTTCCAGCGCAGGCGTCACCTGCTTCCCTGTGTCCTCTCGTCTCCAAAGGCAGCGGCAAGGACACGGAGGCCACAGCTAAGAACCAGCCTCCAAGCACCATCTGACACAGACAGGGTGTTCTGCACGCCTGTACTGACAGACATGCGGTCACCTCGTCACCCAACCTCATGCCTACAAAGCGTCTCACCACTTTGGAGTCACGGTTTTTTCCACTAGCAAGTTAACAGAATGGAATTGTTGTGAAAAATTCACCTGAAAAGACTCACGTATGAATGATATGTGTCACTGCCAACTACCTAGTCAAGAAGTGGGTAATTCCAGAAAGACACTCATCGGATGACGTAAAGAGAGAGTCTACCCTAAACCCGGCTAAGTCACTTTCAGTAGCTGAGTACCCAGTCCCTCTCTGGAGCTCACCAAGAAAGACATTTCTACACGTTTTTAAGCAGTGACTTGTTACACCGAATCTTTCGATCTGCTGCCACTCGCCGTGGGTCAGATGCCCACAGCCCTGTACCGCCCACTAAGCGCCAGCAAGGGACAAGGACACACAGGAGCGTCGAGGACCAGGCGAGCGCTAGAGAATCCCCGTCAGCGTGCTGGGAAGCGGAACAGAATGAAAAGGAGAAAAGGCCGTGGCTTGTGCCTGACACTTACGCTGCCTTTGGGCTGAGAAGGCAAGGTCCCGCTGGCCTTCATGGAGCTGACGAGCTTGTTGAAGGCCGTCATGTCTCCGTCGGTGGAGAGCGGGCGACCGCTGCGGACAGCGCTCACGGGCTCCTCTAGGCGCCCCGCCGTGAACGGAGCGGGGCTCTTCAGCTGCGGGTCCACCTTCAAGCCCTTGAGTCCCGCCTCCACCTCCTCCACCGACAGCACCACCCCCGAGTGCGCTGTAAGGGTGAGAAGCCGCTGGCTGAGCAGCAGCGCCGGGGGCCTCGCCACGGCGCCGGCGAGGTGGGCGTGCGCTTGACGGCGGACGCGGGGTGTCAGAAAAGGCTGACGAAACACAGACAAACTCAAGACTTGGGTTTTCGGTTCCCACCAAGGCCGAACCGCATGCTTGGCATTGTCACTACAGCTTTCTGGGCAAGAGCAGGGCAGCCCGGGGCACAGGCGGGGGACGGCCACGCTCGGGAAGGCCACAGCCGCCACAGGGCGGGGCGACGCGCAGGCTCTAGTTAAGGGGGGCGACTTGGAGGAAAACATCTCATCACAGGCCCCCACGACCAGCCGATTCTCAAAGAGGTGCTGCTGGTATGGCCTGGTTAGAAGTGTCTGAAGAACATTAAAAACACCCACCAGCCACTTGACTTATGAAATGGCAGCATGTTAGAACCAACTACGTGAAGACTTTCTAAATACGTGAGAAAGCAGATGCTCGTAAACACTTACAGCTCTCTCTGAGTTTTTCTTTGTTTGCAGAAAGGCTGGAGAGAAGAGGTTTTAAATCTACTTTGGCCTTCTGTAGCATTTCTAAAATATCCACTTTGTTTTCAGCACGGTCTTCCACGGGTATAGGAGCAAAATAATTCCCAGAGTTCTGCCCAGGAGACAGGATGGCTTGCTCCAGACCTAATATTGCGAGAAAATACAGTCAGCATTCTTGGTCCCAATAAAGCACAGAAACTCATCTTCCAGATTATTAAAAGGGGATAAATTGCAGCCTTTTCAGAATCCACGGACTCTGACCCAGAATGGATCCCTGACTAACGAAGGAAGAACCATGTCACAGAAAGTGCAAATCTCTGCCAAAGCCAGAAACCGAAGCCCTTTTACCCGCAAGTCTCTCCAGCTCCTCGTGCGGCGTCGACCCGAGACTGCTGGACCGGCTCCCTGACCGGCTGGGGTTAGAGAACCACCTGCTGAAGCGACTGGCGGACACAGAGCCTTCTCCCAACACGTCTTCTATCATCTAAGGGAAAGGACAAAGCTAAGGATAGTTCCTGCATGAAAAGGACAAGAAGGTTCAAAAGGTCACTTCGTAACGTCCCTCGACGCTGCCGACCTGACGTCTGTCCCCTCGGAGCTCTGTGATTCTGAGACCTTCACGCTCTCCCTCCTCCTTTCCTGGGCAGCTTCTGAGCCACCATTTGGGCAAAGTCAACCGCACCTCCTCTGAGCACACAGAACACAGTCTCCACAGCAGAGACAGTGTGGGGGTTTCATGTCCTCACCTCCTCACAAACCCACGGATTGTTAAATCTTTGGAGGACAGTTTCCAAATGAGTATCCGCACCAGAGGGAAGCACCCGCTGTCCAGCCGACGGGTAGCCTTCGACTGGAGAGCTGATGAGAGAAAACTCTGGTTTCAAACTTAAATATTCCCAAGGTTGTAACGAGCATCATGAAATCCACAATTTCTGAAGCAAAAGCTAAGAAGTGGAACTCAAAGGTAATTCCCAGCCCCAGTTTATACATGTTAAGAATGTGAAAGATGAACTTCCAACTGAACTCTAATGTATGCTGGAATTTATTAGGGAGTTTTCAGGGGTGTGTGTGTATGTGTTTTAAACTCGACTCATAGTTTTTGGTTTAAGAAAAAGGACAATTGATGCACCATGATTAGAAATAATTTTTTCGACACTATAAATAGTAATTTATTACCAATTCTTCTTAAAAACTAATTTAAGATTTAAAAACATTTTAATTCAGTTAAATATCCTAATTCATCTTTATCCTTTGTTTTAATGAATATTTAGAAGATATAAAGCAAATGTCAATCCCAAACGAGGCACCATCCTTGAAAGTAAAGCATCTTTTCTTTTTTCCCCTTAAATTTTACTTCTACTCTAATGAAGTAAATGTGAAGACACGTCCCCGAGCACACAACGACAGTGAATGACTGGGCTTTGTCTGCAGGCTGGAGCCTGCCGCTCAGCGACAAGCTCAGCGACGGAGACGGAGACGGGTGCTCTGGGAGGAGGGTCTCACAGCACACGAGACCTGAGCCATGCGCCCAAACAAAGGCACAGGGCGCTGGAGTTAAAGAAAGACTGAAATTCAAAACTAATTTCACTTAGTTACTGCTCGTGGAACTTGCATTTTCTGGGGCATCAGACTGTTTTAATCACCGTTCACTTGGAGGGTTCACCTCTTAAAGAACATTGACTCCCAAGTGCACTTACTTGCTACAGTTAGAGAAAAGAGAAACATTATGAATGATGTTTCACTGTGGAAAATTGCAACTGTATCCAAAATAGAACCATCTTAGTGACAGTAATCA
>RJWH01002955.1:139807-188631 GCA_004363575.1 Solenodon paradoxus
GTGGGGGGGGGGGGGGGGGGGGGGGGAGAATAACTCAAAGGTTTAACTTTGAAAATTGTTTTCATTCCGAGTTTGAAATTTTATAAATAGCAGAATTGGCTCTGCATTTTATTCAATCCTTTCGTCTGATCACACTGCACAGGGAGAAAGTCAGAAGCCACACAGGAGCATGAAAAAGCAAAAGGACATGAACGTGAAGTAGTTGGATGTTCTTCAAAAATCTGTAAGTGTTGAGAAAATCATTCCTGTATTTTGATCAGTGACCAACTTTGTTTCTGTTAGAGAAGCTAAGTTTTAGTATAGCTTAAACAAAGAAATTACTTCTGCATATACTTACTAGAACTGCCAATTTCAAGAAACAAAGCAACTTTAAACCTGAAAAGAATCCTGGTATGTCCTGGTGGCTCGGGCACTAAGTCAGCATCTGGGGCGTAGACCACAGGGCTGTGAACAACCAGAAATGACAAAGAAATAAAAATGCGTCTTCCTTCTATCTCTCCCGTCCTGCCTTCCTCCAAAACAAACAAAACCCCCAGAGTCCTAGGACTTATCTAGTCAGCCGGTCCTCTTTTACCACAGAGCCAGGGGGCCCAGCACCAAGCAGCGCCCACTCGCCCTGGGACGGGTCAGTGAGGCTGAGTCAGCGCGCTGACTGCTTGATCAGGTTGTTCTCTCCATCCTAGCCAGCCGTCAGCTGGTCACACAGAAGAGTCTTTAAACTCTACTCTGCTATGTTTTGTCTGCTTCTGCCAGACTAGATTTCCAACAGCGTTTTGTTTTGCAGGCAGGCAGGAGAGAGGAGGGAGCAGCACTTATTTTATTCTATTTAGCTATTCACACTGGCTGTTTGCTTCCCCCAGGGCCAGGGACTGGAACCCACAGCTCGGTGGCCTGCTCCTTGCTCCTTCCGTTGCCTTTGGAGGCGACTGACCCAATGGCTGCTTCAGCAGGGGAAGCCTCTAATAGTTTTAAAGTAACTATAAAGACAAAGGTCATTTAGATAAGTCATAGCCTAAGATTCTTCTTATTCTGATTATCAAATAGATACTGACATATTTTTGTTCTTTGCAATTACAATAATTCATCAACACTAAAAAATTACTTTCCATTTTGGAAATGTCTGTATTAAAATTTTCTCTATGTTTTGCTCAAGTTTACGGATGTCTTTTTTGGGACAGATTTTTTTTTTTTAAAGAAAAAGTGCAGGCAGGAATGAAGGTGAGCAGAGGCAGGCAGAAAGAGGAGTGACTGTTTCATTTAGTTGCTCATCTTAGTTATTCCCACTGGCCCGAGGCCTTGGGCAGCATGTGGATGGCGCCCAGCCCCTACCCCCAGGGCGTGCCAGGGTGGGTTTCTAAAGAATGCCTTACTTTTACACCACCACAAAGTTTTCTATGTCATGTGGCAGTTCATCACCCAGACAGTTTAGAATTTCTAATTCTCTTCATTTAATATACTTAAGCACCTGTTATGTTAGGTACTGTCATCAAAGCTGCATCATATATAAACTCATTTTTAATCATTTACCAGAACTGATTTGCACACGTGATCAACATACTCAGTTTACAGATTTTATGCCTATCAGGTTGTGAGGTACTGGGCTGCCCGTAAATCCGGCCTACACGCATAGGTAGAGTTCTGCTACACATGTGAATAACCAGCGTGCGTGATGTACGCCAAGTGCCGGTGCGATTCAGACACCTATATCCCGTTTCCTCTGACATTCAACCCCGATTGGCGCTTCCTTTTCCACCTGGGGACGAGCTCTCCAGGAGGCGGCTTTGCCCTGGGGTGCGTGTTAATGAGAAGCACCCCAGGAAGGACCACACAAGTCCCCAGGCCTGGGGTGTCAGGCTGGACCCCAGCAGCTCCGGGTGAGCGGGGTTAGGGCCGGGGAGATGGCAGTTTCCGCTTTCCCTGGCGCTTGAGCGGCAGTACAGTTGCGGGGTTAAGAACAGACTCCCAGCAGCAACCGCAGAACCTCAGTTCAGAGTCTCCTGTTTAGCAGCCCCGGGAGCGCGGGCAAGATACTGAGCCCGCGTGCCGTTTCCATCTAGAAGGAAACAGCGCCACACTAACTCCCAAAGGGTTTCAGGGGCTGAACTACTTCTGCAGGTTAATCCTAGAGCAGTCAGCACCGTGCGTGTCACGCATTTATAAAAAGTTTCGTTTGTGCACCCTCTGAGAAAGCAGGGGAACAGGTGAATTTCCCCGGTGCTCACAGCTGGAGCCACGTGCAGGCCTCTAGATGTTTATCTCTGCTGGGCAAACGTTTTATAGCACGATTTTCATCTGCGCAAAAACAAGTCATGAAAGACTTGGCGTAAAAACTTCCTACCAATTTTTAAAACTGTTTCCCTCAGCAGTTACACATTTGAGGGGACCACTCCATTTTATGTCAAGTAAACGCTCAGCTGAAATCTAGATGGGACCATTCTGCTGTGGTGGGTCAGACCCCCAGGCCAGCCGACGGGGACACAGCGGCCGGCCACTGCGGGTTTTCTGCAGCAACACGGCCCTGCTCCGAAGAGGCCGTCGCAGTTGTGCAGGCCCAGGCGAGGGCGAACGCAGACCAAGGCGTCCGCAGACACTCCAGAGCAATGTGGTGCGGCTGGGACATCTGCTTCCATGAGAACCAGCCCTCGAGGACCAGAAAGAGGCCTGCCTGCCGCGGAGGAGCCCTTGGGGCTGCCTGCCCTGCTCTAGCCGGTGGTTTGGGGGCTCAGTGGGGAGCGGAGAAACGGTAAAGGAGACAGGCCAGCGCCGTGGGCTCCCCTGTGCCTGGCTTTTCTGTTGACACGATTCTCAAAGTGCAGTCTCAGCGATGGAGCGGTCACCGCAGTCACACTGCGCTCTCCCAACTCTGAAGGACTCGTCAGATCACTGCACTGACGCCTGTCAGGGGCGTATGGGAACGTGGGAATGCTATGGGCCACGTGGCTTTTGCGATTCTAGTTGACCGCAGTTGTATGCTTTCTCGCCACCATGGAAACACCTGTTTGTGCGTGCAGAGGACACAGGCATCTCTCGTCCATAAATCTGACTGAGCCCTAAGTGGTCGAAGCAGAGACGCGCAAGGGCAGGAGCAGGCGGGGACTGGGGCGTCTCGGCGTTTTCACTTTCAACGTCCAGAAAGACTAGACGCTGAGAGCAAGGGCAGCAGGGTCAGCGTCCCCGGCTCCTTCGGCAGCGGCTCTGACCACGCTCAGAACTGCCGTTTCGCCGGCGAGCGCTCCCTGCGCTCAGCGCGCCGGACCCCCGCCTCCATGAGCAGGTCCTGTGCGCAGAGACCTGACCACTCGCAACAGAAGCGATGGCGGCATCCAACAGCCGCAGACCTTCCGGCTCAGTGCTACCAGCCTGGAAAGTTACCCGCTGCAAAACCTGGTCATTTCCACCAAGTCTCTCAAAGCAATGCCAGCAGAAATTCAAGCATTTACAAATTAAAGCCAAAGCCCCCAAAAGAATTCAGCAAAGCGCCACTCTGAAAGCGCTCGAAGGACCCGGCCGACCGGAGCCGGCTCACGGCTGCTCCGCTCGCGGCTGCGGCTGCGGCCGTCGCCACCCTCACCGAGGCCAGGCATGGCACCTTGTCGAGGTTGAAGAGCTCGTTGAAGTCGAACACTCCTGGGGCCTGCTCGGGCAGGACGGCGTCCCTCAGCACCTCCTGGTCAGCAGCGGGCTCCTGCGCCAGCACGGCCTCCACGTCCTCCTCCTCGGCCACGCCCCCGTTGCACTCGACCGTGCCTGAGAGCAGAGGAGACAGTCTGATCAGACCCCGCTGTGGCCGAGGCCGCCGACCCGCGTGCGGAAAGCCACGGGTGACCGACAACACACATCGGTGCTGGAACAGCGCTGCAACGGTCACAGCCCCGTCCCAGGGGAGCCAGAGGAGGAAGAAATGCGTAGAGCACCCCAGAACGGCCGTGTAACCTCTCCTCCCCTCCGTCTATCCTTCAGGTTTCCTATAGTGCAGCGGAGTCTTTCTAATAGGACCTTTGTCTGCTTTAAGGGAGGAAGAAGTATTTATAATGAAAGGAGATGGGAGCACGTTTGTTTTGGGTTGTCCCCCTACCCCCGCCCCGCGTCAGGAGCCTGGAACGTGGGCTTCACCTGATGCAGCCCGGCGGGCTCACCACGGAGGCCGCAGGCAGGCCACGGCGAGGAGGAGGATCTGTAAACAGTTTTAAAGAGTCTTTGCAAGTGTCTTGCTGCTTAAAAATGGAACCCAGTGACTTTGTCTCTGCTTCGCCCACGCAGCTGCACCTATTTTAAGTCAGAATGTGTGGAACCGGGCGAGCGGCGACTCCCGCTGGCGTATGGCGGGTTCCAACGCCACCTCCTCTGGGAAGCATGCCTGCCCACCCATTCCCCGCCCAGCGCCACACCGCTGCCTCCTGTAAGCTGTGCTGGCTCTCAGGACCTGTCGCGCTTTACCAGACTCTGGACAGGCGTGTCCTTCAGGAGGCACCGCTCTAGCCGGCTCCCACGCTGCAGTGCCTGCCACACGCGGCTGCTGGCCAGTATCGTCAGGTGGAAGGCATGTGAAGCTACCACGTGCTAACAGTTAAGAATCTAACATCTTAGTTTTAGCGAGAGCATGGTCAAAACCATTCACTTTTATAAAGGACAGGTGCAGCAGGAATGAAGGTCAGTAGGCAGGCGAGAGAGGAGGAAGAAGCACTGTATTTTTATTTAGTCGTTCACCTTGGTGGTTCCCCGCGTCCCCAGTCTTGAACCCAGCACCCTGATGTGTATGTGGACTGCGCCCGGGTGTGCTAGGCATTAGGCCAGGGCTTGCCACACTTTTATGCAACATTATGCTCAAATTCTCTGTAAAGCAGACTGAACCGACCACAGAGAGTGGGTAGAAATATGCATGAGCACAGACAGACCAACCGGCCATCTATAATAACAGACTCAGAAGCCAAGGACCCAGAAAAGATAAGGATAAGATTTACCACATTTCAGAATAAGCATATACTTTAATAAGAAAACATGCAAATTAAAATTTCTATCAGTGGAGGATTTTAACCGTTTCCTCATCTAAATTTTTTTTTTCTGGTTCTATTAAAGTTGGTTCTTTCGTCACCAAGCATATTACCAGACTAAGCCTGCAGAGAGTGGGCGCTCAACACAGCTTTACGACCACGCAGGCAGGTGCGCCCTGGGGCTCAGAGGTTGAATCCTCTGGACACAGTCCTCACACAGCCCGGGGACTTGGAGGAGCTGGGAACAACCGAGGTGAATGAGGAATTGATTCTCATTGACTCCAGACAGCACTCCAGGGAAGAAAGTGTAACAACATAAAGAGAACAGTAATGGCTCACTTTATTTTAAAGAGTATGCCACAAAAAGACAACATGATTTATCCCTTCCTTTCTTTCTCCTTCTGAATAAATTCCACTAGCTTATTTCTGCTTAAATGTCTTAGCGTCACAACTTTAAGGTGGCACTTAGTAAACACTGGTTCCCCTTCTGCTGCCTAGCACGGGCCAAAAATCTTTTCCAACTAAGCCTGAAGGCTGGAGGAACGAGAATGTGCCGAGCGCCCCCAGGAGGCTAATCTTCATGTCCTGAGAGTGTTCCTCTGCAGGAGCCACTGCCATCATCCACAGCAACCAGGGCATCTCAGTACTGACGGGAACAACTAAGTAAAATAATAAAGTGCTCCCTCCTCTTCCCACCTGCCTCCGCTCACCTTCATTCCTGCCTGCACCCCATCACAGCACATTCCTCACGGACTGTCCTCTCCTGAGCTGCAGCGCCTGCGCGCAGGCCCGGGCTCACCCGTGTGGCTCTTCAAGGCTCATGGTCTCCTCCCAGGACCGGAGCCCAGGGCTGGTCCCCTCAGAGCCAGGTCACTGCCCTGAAAACTGGCCCTCCACGTCCCACCAGGCACGCTCCCACAGGCGCTCCGGCTTCTTCTGATTCGTGAGATTTCAGTCTCACAGCTAGGAAAACTGAGCTTGGGAGACACGAACTCACGACTGATCTGGGAGGCCTAAGGCCACAGTGAAGGTGGCCTTTGGTGCTCAAAAGGATCTTGGTTCGAAGACAGATACCAGATAAACCTCGCTTGTCAGTAGAAAGAAAATAGACAAAACAAAGGAACAGATGAAACATAACCAACCCTGGACACCTGCAACAGAACGGAGGTGCCCAGAAGGGAGTGGGACGGGCGGGGGCACACGGTGGCGGAGCCCCCGGGCGATGGTGAAGGACACTTGGTGACGTGGTGGAGGCAGCGTGTGCGGACACGGATCTGTGGGGATGAGAACCTAGACACAGGAAGTTATTCTTGTGTGTGGGATAATAAAAAAATAAAAAGGGATTGCAGTTCAACTTGGCAGGTCATCTAGGCCCCACGTGCCTCCATCTGCTCCTCTACACACGGGCACACAGCCCTCGCCCAGGGCTGGGAGGAGGAAGCAGACGTTTACGCTGTCTGTCTAGCCCACAAGAGCGCGTCACGAGGCCCCTCGTCACCTCTATGGCGTTTCTGACCTCTGGACACTGGGTGCACAGAGCTCCCGCGGGAGCCCTTCCACCCGCTGCAGGCGGAACCAGTTCGGGAGTATAACCAGCACGCAGTGGGTCCACTCGGAGCATTTCACAATCAGGCTGCGGGCAGCAGAAACCGCCACCTCCTACCAAGCGCCACTCCTGAGGGTACTATTAAGCCAGTGACACGCCATTGAGAACAGGGGATGCCCCCGGAGTTTTCACCGACCTTCCTTCACAGATACAGCTCGTCGCCTCGCTCTTTTTCTCCCTTTGTGATCTTCTTCCAGGATCTTATCATCAAAGCCTGTCAGCTCAATGGTTTCAGACTGACTCGTGGGCCCAGCCGAGAACCACTCTGGCTCTTCTTCTGTGTACGAATCATTTCTTCTGCGCTCACCGAAGACACGCCTGCCTTCCCCAAACTCCCTCTGGAAAGCACAAAAGGCGAGTGAGATCGAGTGTGTTGAAGGCGCTCACACCCTCTGGAGGCGTGAAGACCCGGCCCGCCCCGGCGTGCGGTCTCCTCGGGGTCTCTGGGACCCGCCGAGCGAGTGACCGCCACTCCCCGCACAGGGGGCCTCATGGGCTCCGGAGGACGGACCCGGAAGCGCTTGTCCTTGTGGTCCCGGTCCCGGTCCCTCAAGTCCCGTGGGTCCTTCTCGCTAAGCCGGTGCTCCTTCTCGAAGGCGCGGGCGGAGATGATCCTCCCGCTGCCGATCCTCCGGCCGCCCGGCAGGCGGAGCCCCTCGCCGTCCTTCTCCAGGGGGCTCCCCGAGCGCCGGGAGCCCACAGCAGTGGTCACATGGCAGCCTCCTCCGAAGCTCCGTCTCTGGGGGCTGAGGACAACGTCTAAGTCATCTTCCTTCACACGCTCTCGTGGGTCTGCAATGGTGCCAGAAAGAGAAAGTGAAGCTGACGGGTAGGGCGCCGGGTCCCCGAGGGAACCTGCCTGTGCCGGGGCAGGGTGCCTGCCTACCCACCTTCACTCCTGTCCGCACCTTTCCTTGAAAAGCTGCCCCCAAACCAGTAGGGGACTGTCTCAAAATGTGAATTACACATCTACTACAGGATCCAGTTATTCTGTTCTGAGACATTTACCCGAGAAAAAAGGGCATGCCCATACAGATTTGCACAGGCAAAGCCTGGAAACATCCGTAATGTCCATCAAAAGCTAATTCATACACGGCACTACTGCTAGGCACTAAGAAGGAGCTATTTACATGCCCATCGAAATCTAGTTTTCAAGGAAAGGTGCAGCAGGAATGAAGATGAGCAGGCAGGGGAGGAGGAAGGAGCACTGTATGTGGCTGTTCCCCTGGGCTGCGCTGGCGCGGCCCTGGGATGTGTGACCGGTGCAGCGGGAGGCACGACATGCCCACTAGACCGCCAGGTGCCCCCAAAGAGGAACCATCAGACAACTAGTGTGAGTGAAAGCAGCTGCTGGAGACTGCATACTGCGCCATTTACATAAGCCCTAGGTGTAAGCTGGCCGAGGGACAGAAAGCCGGTCAGTCCTGGGGCAGTGGGCGAGGGTCAGGGGGTACCAAAAAATAAAGGAGGGGGGGGAAGGGGCTCACAGAAGTACCAGAGAACTCTTGGGGGTGTGCAAACACCTATTACTTTGCTGGGACAATGGTTTCGCAGGTGTATGTTAATGTCAAAACATCCAACGGCAACTTCGCAGCACACACGTCCATTTTACGTCAACTACATCTCAACAAAAGTATAAATACAGCGCCACACAAAAAAGTTTCGAAAGCTGAAATTCAAGTACAAGTGAGAAAAACTTCCCTTAATCATCTCACAGGAAACAGTTCCCAGAATGTTGTTTACGTTCTTTTCCAGATTTTCTGTGCATGGTCGGCTTTGTCCTTTAACAGGATACAATGTGGACAGTTTCCTATAACTTGGTTATGTCTCCAATGGTTTTTGGAGCTGAACAATGTAACACATATAGACAAAGTCTGCTTGGCCCACTTCTGTGAGACACTTAGCTTGTTTCTCTCTGGAGTTGTAACATCTGATCAAAAGCCCTCTGTGAGCAGCTTCCCCATTAAGACAGGCCAAGCAGTCTCAGGTCGCAAACCAGTCACCCCATCTGCTCTGTTCCGTTCCAAATCTGTTCTATGGTGGGTTCTCCTGTCCTCTGGAAAGGAGCTCCTCTCACAAGTTCCTTGACCAGTCTTTCTATTACGAGGTCTTCAGTTCACTCCTAAATATCTTTTCTAGTTTAAGGAAGGTACGGAAGACCAAATTTTATTCCAGTCTTCAACCAGATCCAAGTCCTCTAGTCAGATCGTAACCTGCAATGAAGTAAGGACTGCCGGAATCCATCTATTGTATCCAAGGAGCAGTCTTCTGTACGAGACTGAGCAGAGCCAGACTCCAGCAGCTCTGTGCTCCCGACCACACCTCCCTCAGTTGCCCATGTCAACAAAAGATTCCAGTACTTTATTCATTTGTATACTGGTTGTAACTCCCAATCATGGGTGAAGAACCCAGGTTGCTGGGCTTTACATGTCTAGGCCACCAGTCACTAGGGTATGACGAGACATCAATACCTCATCAAAAGCAGAGGTGCGCCCTGGTGGAGCAGAGGTTGGGTCAATCACCTCTGAAGGAGGCGACTGAAGCAGGCCACATATACCTGGGTTCAAGTCCTGGGTCCGGAAGAAAACCAGTGTGACAACTAAAATGGAAATCAAATGCAGGAAGAGAGATGGGGACGCCTGCCTGCCTGTTTGCCTTCACTCCTGCCTGCACCTGTCCTTTAAAAATAAAAAAAGCACATAGCCCGACGCGGTCTATTTGCATTGCTGCATAGGAAGGCTATGCTTTCACTCTCACCAGGGAGAATCCCACTGGTCAGGAAGTTCCCTGATAACGAAACGTCCCCCTCCGTGTGGACTCACAGCTGAGAACGAAGCCACAGGTAAGAGCACTATCTCCCCGGGCGCTGCCTCCGCTCCCGAGCGGCGTGTGCTCACCTACTACCTTGCGCACCAGGGATGGCCGCTCTGCATCCAGCTCTTTCTTCAGGCTTTCCACCGGCGAGCTTCGCCCCGAAGCTGGGTAGAGAGAGGCATGCCACTTCTCAGGGTCCCAGACACCGTCACTACAAGCAAAGGAACCGGGAGTTAGCACCTGCGTCCACGAGCCACACGCAGCGTGAACCTCCCCGAGCAGAAAGTCATGGGAACATCTTCCCAGCACGAAACCTCACAGATGCCACCAGGAAGTTAATGCAGAAGATGGAAACAAAAACCAGTCGCTGGCTCGGTAGCGCTGCTGCTCCCGTAACACCAACAGGTGCTTGAAAACCAGTGGCCTGTGCATGCAGGAAGCATTCAGTACCATCCAGTGACTACCCCGTCCCGCAGAGGTGCTTCAGAAATAGCCACTACTCGGTTGAACGAAGGTCAGCACAAGGCAGGGAAAAACCCTCAGTCTTCCCAGCAGGTCTTCCTGGAGACCCTGCTGTGTATGTTTTGAGATTTCCGTTCTGTTTTGCCACTGGTGGCAAAGACAGATCTTAAAAAGCCTAAATGTGTAGTTTGGGTTTTATTTTTGTGGTTCCCTCTCCAGTGACTGGGTGGCAAGTGGCATGGTGACCGACGACTAACCAGACTCCAGCTCCTCCGCTCCGTCAGCAGGACACCCCATGCTCCCCCTTCGGTGCTCCATGGAGACCGCCCCCCACCCTGCCGCATACCCGCGCTGCGGCCACGCCTGTCCTGTAAGTGGCACGATAAACTCACAGGGGTGCCTGACTACATCCTCCAGACACTGTCCGCGGGGGCACACGCCTGCCCCAATACTGACCCACAGGTTACAACTCAGTATTTCTTGAATCCGTGAGTCAAGCGCCCACTCTCAAACAGCATGTGAGCCCTAGACCCTCCATGTCAACACAGGAAATGACCTTGAAAGTCTCCAGGTGGCCACAGAACTCTACTGCGGGGCTATCATAAAAGGCTTCAGACCACTCAAATCGAAGCTGTCTGCCTCTTCTGAAGGAACCCAAGATGCAAGAAAACCACTTCAAATGGTTGAATGGGTCTGTTAGGGGAGGAAGGGACACAGATAAAAGGCTCAGGATCATCCTGCTCAGTTGTCAGCCACTGGCCACAGGCTCTCGAAGAGCATCCTGCAGACACAGTGCAAAGCCACTGGCAGAGAGAAAGACCTGTGGGCGCCGGAGCGCCGGTCTTCACTCTGCTTCCTGACTGCTGCATCGACCAAGTTCTTTCACAGGTTGTTTCATCACCTGTGAGTCAAAAGGCTCAGGTGTCCTTAGAGTCTCTTGCAGCTGAAGTCTTTGAAATAATGGTTTAAAGCTAATAAGGAAAGCGATGAAGATCATGCAGGGAGATGCCAGTCACGTTTGTAGCTCATTCGCAACATATTTAATGCAGACGCCCCACTGAATCTCTGCTCGCAATTCCATCACGTCTCCAAAACGAGTCTGAACTGACCCAGCTTGTGTAACAAGCTAAGGAGCTGCATTCCCCGCCCGCTTGCCCCATACCTGTCGTATTTCTCAGAGAGGCATGAAGGCCTCTGTTTGGAGTAAGGGCGTTCTTTAATATCCAAGAGCTCCTCCTAGAAAGAGAAATCAAATGGTGATTTTGAATAATATTTCTCAACCCAATTTTGTCCGCAATCATCCTGATGTCTACCCAGTTCTTATTTATAACTTGACTTATTCCAGAAAAGTCTACAGTCAGATCAAGGTTCTTATAAGAAGTCCAGCAGAACTAGTGATGACTTTCTTGCTAAAATACATCCTTTCATAAATCACCACCCAATAATACAGTAAAATTCCACCAATAGCGAACACTCATCAAGACACGGACGTTTCAGGCTACATGAAACCTCCAGCTCACTCACCCTCATCAGGGCTGTAGATGCCAATTTATGTCACTTTTAATTGGTAGTAAACTGTATGAAAAAAAAACACCCATATCACCCGCATACAACTGTTTACCTCAACTCACCTATTGGTAATATTTCTTCCATTTGACTTAGTTTTGAGCTCTACAGGTAATTTTTCAAAAATAACCATTTGAGTAGACTGCATAAATCACAGCCCTTTAGTCACTAAATATTTCAGTGCCAATTTCCTAAGAATGAGGATCTTCCTTTACAGCCTCCAACCTGCCCCATGAGAATGATGTGCCCAAGGAAAAATTCTTTGATCATTTCTATATTCTCCCAAGACCGGGACGCGGCCAGTCTCACCTGGGACGCGCAGCAGAGCAGTCAGAGGTCTGCGACAAGAGCGCTCGCGTGCACGGTCAGTGTCTGCGCACCACGTCACGGTCCCAACCGAAAGCCTGGTTTCCGCATTCGCTGTGCAAGTGGTCCCATGTCCCCACTACTTGTCCCCGTTCCCTTCTGGTAACGCCAGCGTGTCCTTACCACCGAAGTGTTTGTTTTGTTAACATTTTTAGATCTTTCATACCTCTTCAAATTAGTAATCTTGTATCCTTTGACTAAATACCCAGAAGCAGAACAGTTCGATTACATGGTATTTCTACTCTTAGTCTGAGAAATCTTCATGCTGTTGCCGGTAAGGACTGTACCAACTTACATTTCTTTCTTTTTCTAAAGGACAGATGCGGCGAACAGAGGTAGGCAGAGAGGAGGAAGACCACCTTGTCTTAGCCGTTCACCTGGCCCTGGCACACAGACCCAGGTCCTTGGGGTGAGTGTCGCCTGCGCTCTTGGCCAAAGGCAGGTGACTAAACGGCTACTCCACCAGGGTGCACCACCAACTTACATTTCATCATCAGTGCATGAGAGTTTCCTTTTCTCCCAACCCTCACCGATACCTGTTTTCTTTCAGAGAACAGGCATTCTCACAGGTGTGAGGTGGTATCTCAGTGCTGTTTCGATGTACAGGTCCCTAATCACAGAGACGCTGCGCATGCCCTGCTGCTCTAGCCGGGAAGTCCAGTCTCTGGCCGGCGGAGCCCGTGTACATCCATGGACCTGGGCTGGAGATCCGGCCAGGGGTTGGGGGTGAGCAACTAACTGAAATGCTGCTTCTGCTGTCAGGTTTCTATGAAGGAGTCAATAATACTTTTAATCCAATCTACCCTCCAGATCCTGATTTCATCAAATGACCTGACACAATAACATCCTTTGTTTTTTGTAGCCTCCAACAGAGGATCCAGCTTAGAACCAGCAATCAGCCATCACTTCTCTTTGGACTATAATCTGAAACATTCTACAACTTTTTTGGTCTTTTATGACACATTTCTAAGGAAGCCAACCTACTCCTTTTTAAGAGAACATTATTTTGAACTTGCCTGAGGCTTCCTCAAGCTCACACAAAGACCAGCATCCATGGAAACTTATGCCTGTATCCTCCTCAGCTCCACTCCGGACACCTCAGCAGTGACTGAGACTGAGCAGGCAGTCAAGCTGCCGTCTAGTGCTTCTACTGCTCGGTCACTGCTCTGAACTTGCGATCACGAGGCCATCTGTGGGGAGACGCTAACATCTTGCAAACACCCCAGTCTTTACGAATTTCGCACTTGTGGATTCCTGCCCAAGCCAATCTTGCTTTTCCAACTCTAGGTTTCTGCATGTTTACCAGTCAGCTGTCGGCATTTTATTATAAAGCAAACCCCCTCATCTCCCTCATTTACCTATTACTGGACTAGATGCAAGAGACTCCTAGTTTTTTCAATGGTGTATAATCCATTGATATCCTTAGCTGTTTTGGTGCCCAAACTGTTCAGATTTAGCCAGTTGGAGCCTTTTCAAGGTGGCTCTTATATCTTAAAACTCAAAAGAAAATGGCAACCCAGTTAAAAGATGACAAGATTCTCATTCTTCTCCAAAGACACACACACACAGCCAACAAATCCATGAAAGATATTAATATTAGAAAAATGCACATCAAAACTACTTCACATCTACTTGGGTGAGTTTTTTGTTTTTAAAGGCGGGGGGAGGACAAATACTGGCCAATGTGGAGAAGCGGGAACCCTTGCACCTTGCCAGTGGGGTATAAAAGGGGGCAGCTGCTGTGGGAGAGCCTTGAGAAACGAAACACAACTGCCCGCCCAGCCCGGCAGCGCCACCTGCAGGCACGTGCCAGTGAGAAGCGGACAGGTGCCCACACAAACTTGTAGAGAAGGCCCAGGGCACAAAGCAGAAACAGTCAGCAGGTGAGTCAGCACCTGTCAGCAGGTGAGCAGAGAAATGAAGGGTGGCGAGTCCATACAATGGAATATTATTTGACAACAGAAAAGGAACAAAGCACTGCCATGTGTTAGATCTGACATCTGAGACATGAAGGCAGAGAAACCAGTTCTGACAGGCCCCATACCTCCCGGCTGTAGGTCTACGTACTGCTGAGGACAGAAGTCCGTAGAGACAGAAAGTGGAAGCGCTGCCCAGGGGCCGGAGACAACGGGGGTGACAAACTGAGTACAGATTTCTGTGTGGGTGGCAGAAACGTCCTGCAATTAGGTAGCGGCCGACTGGAAATTTGTAAACTTAAGACGCCATGGACGGCACACTGTAAAAGGGTGACTTTCACGTGTACACATGGCATCCCAACGCGGGACAGGTCAACCAGGGGCTTCATGATGGAATTTCTCTCCTTGCAGGTTCACCGGCTTCATGTGGAATTTCTCTCCTTGCAGGCTCACCGCTCTAAACAGACGAGCGTCGACTGCTCAAGTACAAAAGGTGCTCAGGCTACTAAAATGCTTAACTCTCCCTTCTGTGTTCTTCCAGTTTTCTTAGTTGATTTTAAGTGCTTGTCATGTTTTAGTGGCGCGTGAATGTTCGGCACTTGGCTGCACAGACAGGATGGTGAACCAGACGTGCGCTGGCAGCGCCCACACGGCACCACGTGGGGTGGCATGTGGCACCACCCTGGGCGCCCCTCTGGCCAGCACAGGGCTGAAACCAGCCCATAGTCCACAGAAGAGTCATTTATGAAATTACGCATCCGTGAAATTTCCACGGTGTCTTCAGATGTTCGGAAGACCACCAATGGACCCTATGAAGCAGTGATTTAAAGTGACTTTCTCAAAATGGGGCCCAGTGTCCACCTGGAGTTTAGGGAAAACTGAGTCTCGCCACTGGGTTTAAAGGCTAACTGTCACCATCCAGCAAGGCCCTAAGACGCACATGACGGTCCCGGCTCAAGAGGATCGACACTGGCAATTAAGTCAGCGTGAAGTTCGCTCTCTTCACGAGTGTCCATACAACATTCCCTGTGTGCCAAGCTAGTGTCCCGTATAGCAAATGACTCTTGTCCCTGCACCCTGAGCACCTCCAGTCTCTGAAGGGAAGTGCTTGAATATACCACCTCATCAGGACCCTTCAGGGATATTAAAAAACAAAAACCCTTCAACTGTGGCTGAAGACAGACCCTGAGATGCGCCCACCCTGCACTGGGAACGTTCCCGCCCAGTGAGCATGTCAGAGACCGTGACACTGACCTCCTGCCGACCAAGAACCCACAGGAGCGTCACTGGCCACAGACAGATTCATTAAAATGATCATTTGGACAAGGAAAGAGTTAATTTCTGAGACCTAACTTTTGCACAACTTACTAAAACCTGACTGGGCAAGCACGAGCTGCTCGTTACCCAAGAGCCACACACCCAAGTCAGCATAAACGTTCTTAGTCTTAGTCTTAGCAGTCCTTCTTAAAATTGTCAGGTCTCCCCACCAAACGATCTATTCTGGAATAACTAAAATGGACACCTACGTCTATTAAGCAGGATGAAGGAAGAAAGGTGTGAATCTGAGAAAAAGCCTGAAACGAAAGCAGTGAAACCCTCCCCCATGTGCACCCTGGTGGAGGAGTGGCTTGGTCAGCTGCCTCTAGGCAAAGCGCAGTCCACACACATCCCAAGGACCCGGGCCAAGGAGGACAGCCAAGATGTGGGACTAAAAAAAATAAATGGGGTGCTTCCTTCTCCTCTCTCCTCCTGCCTGCCTGCTCGCCTTCATTCTTACCTGCATCTTTCTTCTAAAAAAAAAACTAACGAAAATCTCACCCAGTTTATTTCTGCAGAAATTCAAACATACGCCGCTATGCATTCTGATGACATCTGACAGTAGAGAATTTCACACAAGCCATTTATCGAAGATGAAAGAGGAAATATTCTTTATCTTTAAAAAAGCATAATTTAAAAAATGATCATAGATTTTGTGTAACAATAACCAAAGCACTCTGAAGTGACCAGCCCCTGCTCTGTACGTGTGCCTGTCTCTTCCTAAAGCAGGTGACCGTCACAGGAGCAGCCCGGGGCTGAGTCTGCCTGGACCCTCCTCCTCCTCTAGTCCCCGTCCCCACCTCCCACCAGCACCAGGCTTGGCCCAGCAGGCTCTGGAAGGGCTGCTGAACTGACCTGGTTCATGCCTCTCTGAAAGGGTTAGGAAGCTTTAACAAATAGACAACAATGGGCCAATGGCATCTTGAGGCGGCAGCCAGAGCAACAGGACATGACGGCAGCGGGGTGAGAGGCAGATCCCTACGTGGCATTCACAGGGGAGGGTGGTGAAGGGGCACCACTTACAACAGCTCCGACAAGCGGACCAAGACTCACACTGATCTCGTAGAGTTAATAAGCAGACTAGCACCTAATAGTGGCCAATGTGATGCAAAGACTTTCTTCTACTGAGAATGTATTTCAAAGAAAGAAACCAATGGTGGGAAAGCCTGTACTTTCTGTTGCTCTGGCAATGTTATAAAATCAACAGCGGTTTTTACAAAAGCAACATAAAATAGTAAGCAGAAGGATGAAGACTAGACTAGAAGAAAATTAAAATAAATCATTTTTAAGGTGGTGGTATTACCATCAGCAGGACTTTGGAGTTTCACGTTAAAATGCAAATCGTTACTGTGATGTTCACGAAATCGGCAACTTGAGCCAAAGTTTTCCAGGAGTTATCTTATAGCATCTCCCTACACCCTAGCACGCCAGAAAGTTTTTGGCATTTGCTGCGTGCCAGCCACTTCTCTAGGTATCTGACATGCATCTTCTCGTTTATTCCTCCAAAACCCTACTAGATAGGGAAAATGCACCTGCGTGTCAGAGGAGAAGGGCGAGACTCCGAGAAGCTCCGTCCGTGGCCCAGGCCACAAGGCTGAGACAAATGGAGTGGAGCCTGACCAGCACCGGAATCGTCCCTGCAGCTGTCACGAGTGCCAGCCTCCCCTGTGTGGTGGGCCTGTCAGCGACTCCCCGTCAGCAGCCACCTCTCCCAGTACCTTTCCTGAATCAAAGGCCTTCGCAACTTTCTCTGTTAAAGGGTCCACATGGGAGATGATCTGCTCCCTGTTGAGCTAGAAATTCCCACCATGAGCAAGGAGAAGGGTACTCATGGGGCTATCGCCCTGAATCCTACCTTTTCCAGGTGATTTTCAAGATGATTTAAAACAAGATGAATTGGAACAGGTAGGAAAGCAGTCAGAAGACACGTGTCTATGATGCTGCCAGCCAACGTCCTCTAAGAACTTGCAGTTAGCTAGATTTCTGGACATTAGCTGAAACATTAAGATTGGAATGACTTTTCCTATCATAATTCTGCCTTCCCACATATAAACAGGCATCCCTAATTTTAATGCAGCTTAAGAAGTCTATAGGTAAGTGTCACTGAAATGCTACCTGTCAAAGGCTACTATGCTGTTGGTGAAAGATCCCTATAAAGTTATCCAGTGAAATCTCTGCATGAGAAAACCCGATGATCTGACAACTGATTTCAAGGCAGGATTTAAGTCTGTCACTTGCTTAGTGGCCTCCCTTCAAGTATCATAAGAATCTTTCTAGAAGGCCAGGAGACTCACTCAAAACCATCCACGGCTGCTGCTGGTCTATTTGAGTGTTTTAAAGCAGTAGCACCGCTGTGAGTGACTTGCCGTCAGTCACAGAGGACAGAAGTGACTAAAGCGGTGCGCCCTAACTGGTGGCATTATTGAGGTACTCCCACGGAAGGAAGCCCAGATGGGCCAACGGCTACTGTTAGCTAACAGATTTAACATCGCACCATCACCCTGAATGCTCTGAATGTCGTTGGCTTTTACTCCCTGCCCAAATGGCAGGTGACATTTAATGAGGAAACCAGGGGCACAAGGAAGAACCACACCAAGATTGTATCTCAGACCAGTTTGTTCTCCAGGGGAAAACAACGTGGATCTGAAGAGTGGACGTCCCAGACGCTGCATCCTGTTTCAAACAGAAGACGGCATCACTAACGGAACGTGGGCCCTACACGCTGGCAAACAAGGACTCCGAGGAAGGCACGAACTTGTTGAGTGGATTGACCTTCCCCAATAAGCATCGGTACCTCCTGCTTCTTACAACAATGGTTCTCAAATCTCACTCGAGTCAGAGGAGCTTTAGTACATTTGTCTGTGTTCCTACGCTTAAGAGTTTCTGATTCGACATGTCTGATGGGGCTGAGATTTTGTTTTTGTTTTGTGTTTTACAGGAAAAGTGCAGCAGGAATGAAGGTGAGTATGCAGGCAGGAAGAGAGGAGAAAGAAGCATTTATTTATTTGGTGGTTCATCTTGGTTGTTCCCCCACCCACCACCCCAGGAAGTAAACCGGGGTCTCTGGGATGTGCTGGCGTGTGCCAGCTGGAGGCCACAGACTCAGCCAGAGCCACGAGGCAGGCCCGCCGAGATGCGCATTTCTGCTACCAGGTGAATGCTCGTGTGGGGACCGTACTCTGACAGTCACTGTCAGCCACTTGGGGTGACACACCACTCTGTTACCTCAAAACGTCCTTTACCACGATTCAGTCATTCTCTAAATGTACATTTAAACACTACCAAACCTAACTTTTGGTCTTAGGACTCTAGCTTGGTGAAATAAACCTGAAGGGTTTATGTAAGAAGAGCTCAAGACCATCAGGATAAAAGTGCATATAATGAACGTCCCGCCACACCCATTAGTCATCACTGAGGCTGAGGGTTAGGCCTGAAACTATCCAGGTGACTAACCTGAGTTCTCGAGACATTCCGGGTTTACAGCAGACGCCCTCCGAACCCTTGTATCCATTTGACAACATCGGCACAAATCACGTTCCCCAAGGAAGACTAAAGCCTGCCACTCAGAGTGGCCAGTGGATGGGCAGCCTGGGCACCACCTGGGCACTGTCTGTTAAAAACGGAGTTTTCTAGGTCATCCAAGACCTACCAATCAGAATCTACTTTACCAAGCAGTGATTCCCCAAACACAATGCTTGAGAAGCAAGCTGCGTTAAAGAATATCCTAACACACAGGGGAGTGGATATCCTAAAAAGCACTTAGTCAAACATCTGGACACCTCCACCTTTGTGGGGGAAAAAACTCTCAAATTCTAAACAGATTCGTTTCCCATAAAACGAATGCCAGACTGAAAATGATCAAAGGTTAAGAAGCCCTCTCATTCAGCCAAGGTGTTTTTTTTTTTTTTTACTTTATAGTAAATACCTCACTTTGACACAAGTTTTCACAAGCTATATCACCTCTAAAGGTCATGGGAGAGTTTCCCTCTACAGCCTCTCAGCTTTCTACCTTGTAAACCCGAAGTTTGCAAATATTTAACTAAATGCTTTATTGCCAAGAGTTTGATCTCGGTGAGATAGGAAGTAGGATGGCTCAAATACTATTCCAGATGTGGAACTAACAGATGGTCCTCAGAATGCAGGACTGATTCACGCTTCTAAAAGAGAATAGCTCAGTCTACTCCAGCCCCACAGAACATGATCAGATTCTGAGCAACTGGTAAGGACCCTCTAGCCTAGCACTGCCTAAACACAACCTAAAACCAAGATTAACCAAATCCTCTTGAATAGAAAATAAACCTATTTCCAACTAAATCTGGTAGAGAGAACTCTTAAACCTAAGATCCACTGTCAGGAACCTAAAACCATTTAGCCACATTGAAGTATGGCATAATCCTGAGACTGGATCATTAAACATGCGACCCCAAGCGCTTTAATCTGTTGTAAATTCCATCCTGAGAGACCACCCCTGTCTTCCTAAAGGTGACTTAAACATGAAGATGGGTAAACAGAAGATGAAATTTTACAGGCCACCATCTGGTCAGTGTGAAAGTAACCCATAAGATAGAATACCATTAGGATGTTTTTATTCGAAAAATTGCTGGGAGATTTGAGATCACTGATAAATGTGGGGAAACTCATTTGAATTGCTTTTAACAAAAAGGCTTTCTCCATTCAAAATGTGCCCGTCAACATCTGGGGTAATTAATTTAAGTTGTGAAACACTACTCGAGCACTCTCAAGTTTGAGAAGCCACATGTGGGAAGACCAAATTTGGATGAAAAAGTAAAATGCTTTCTATCAACTCACAGTATCAGACGCTAAAACAGAACGTGTTCAGGTAGCCATTAGCCAAAAAACGTTTTACGACTGAAAACATTTCTGGAGAAATTCTTTTTTTTTTTTAAATGCTAAAAATGAACGTTACTCTGAGACATCTGACCCTTTGTCCAGTAGTAAGAGCAGTGAGTGGCACCGGCACAGAGGGACTAGTATTACCATATTTAGATTAGTGGCAGTGGATCTTAGATTTAAGAGTTTTCTCTACCAGATTTAGTTCGAAATAAGTCCATTCAAGAGGAATTGTTAATTGTGGTTTTAGGGTTGTGTTTATGCAGCGCTAGGGCAGAGGTTCCCTATCAGTTGCTCAGAATCTGATCATGTTCTGTGGGGCTGGAGGCAAACTGAAGCTGGCATCAGTTGTGCATTGGCCATATTAATTACTGTATTAGCCAATCAGCACCCAGAAAGCCAGGCATGATAAGCACATTAGTTTCTGAGGGGTCCACACGAAGAATGTAACACGGGCCCAACAAGACAGCCGTTTCACAAAGCACACTTTATGTATTCCAGATCAATCCACCTCAGGGATCCAGAAACAACTTCACAGAGCAAAGTCATGTCAACCTCTTCAACATTCAGTAGCCAGCAAGGTACTGAAACAATCGGCATCAATAAACACACCACATAGTTGATTTGAACCCCCGCTCCTGCCCACGCTGGGGATGGGGGGACCCAGTAAGTAGATAAGCAGTTTAAAATCCCAAGTTTTTAAGGTAAGGGAAAAAGGACTGAAGTCTCACTTTGGTGAATGCATAGCCAACTTGCAACAGGAAGTAAGAGACAGAATTTTAAAAGTCCAGCTACTTTGGCCAGACGCAACAAAGAACATTCCTTTGGAGAGACTGCCTGTCTAGAACCCTCAGTAATACAGACCCTGAGGTGGTGAGGCGTCCAGAGCTGGAATTCCCACTTTACTTTACCGCGTGTAAGTCAGTAACACGCCAGGCACACAGCTGCTACAGAACTGCGCGTGAGCATCACACACTCATCCGCGCACAGTATCTGGGCCAATATCCCCTTCAGCTGAAAGCTACTTAGAAGCAAACTCTAGTTTAAACTTTGGCATTCACAGTTCCAGCAAAGTTTAAAGCAGTACTTCACTGAGCCTGATGAATATGTAGTCGTTATACAAAGTAAGAATGATATTATCACTTTAGACCCTACTAATGAAATACCTACACAATGTTACTCTCCTCACAGTCTGTAAAGAAACACTATTTCATTAGTAACAAAGCTTACTTTTGTATAGCGGTGCGGGGATTTGGAGGCACGTTGCTTCTTCAGGTCAAAGAAAGCATCTCCATTTTCTGTTTCACCCACACTTCTCCTATCCATGGCTCCTTGGTCTACAACTCTTTGCACCTGGAAGAGGAAAAAGAAAATGCAAAACTGTCACCGATAACAGTAACTTTCCGGAGACCTTAGTTAAGAAACTCCTCTTTTAAAAATGACTAACCTTAAAACAGAACCAAAACAAAATCCCCCCAAAACCAAACGTGGTTCACGTGAGTTCTGCCGGGTAAAGTTACACTAAGCATCAACAAAGTAAGGGAAGCAGAAGGGAAGGCATCCAGATCCCAAACAGCCTTTAAGCAGCTTTGACACAAAAAGAAACCAAGGTTACTCGCTGCCGGCCGCCGGGACGGTCCCCCAAAGTTTCCCAGGGGGCGGGAGCGAGGCGGCCGGCTGGGGCCGGGGAATCCGGCAGCGCCACGGCGCCTGTCACTCGCCGAAGGCCGGCGCCAGCTGCCCGCGCTGTCCGGGGGCCGGGCCGGGCGGCCGCACCTGTGGCCCCGTCAGGGGCGCCGTGGGAGGGGCGAGCGCGGGCTTCGGCTCCGAAACCGCTCCCGGGCCGGGACCCAGCCCCGGCCTCCCGCACAGGCCCCGGCTCCGCGGCCTCCTCCGGAGGAAGGGCGGGGACGGTACTCACCGAGCGGAGGCGGCCGGAGGGAGCGGGCGGCGGACTCCCCCGGCCCGGGCGCTCGGAGATGCCGCCGGCGCAGGCCCGCCGCCCGGCCCGGCCCGGCGGCTCGGGCCCCGGCAGCCCGCCGCCCCGCCGGCCGCCCCGCGCGCCCCGGAGCTCGCGCTCACTCACGCACGCGCCCCGCGCCCTGCTCTCCCCGCGGGCCCTAGCGCGCGGCGCCCGGACCTGCCGCCGCCGCCGCCTCTGCCTCCGGCCCGCCTCGCCGCCGCCGCCGCCGCCGCCCGAGCCCCTCCTGCGCCGCCGTCCCCTCCCCGCCGCCCGCCGCCCGGCCGGCCGCTCCGAGCGCGGCTCCGCGCGGCCTCCGCTCCGGCTCCGCTCCGGCTCCGGCGCCCGGACTGCCCCTCCCGCCGCCGTCAGCGCGCCGCCCTCCGCCCCCCGCCCCCCTATAACTCCCTCCGCCCCGCCCGCCCGCGCCCGCCCGCCCGCGCCCGGATGTGAGCTGCCCGCCGCGCTGCCGGGCGGGAGCGGAACGGCCGCGGCGCGCTCCCCGGGCCCGGGCGGCCCGGCCGGCGCGACCTCGGCTGCCTCCCTGCGGCCCCGTGTCCACTCTTCCTGCCTAAGATGGCCTCTGCCTCCCCGCGCGGCCGCCGTGGCGAGCGACCTGCCACCATCGCTGCTGACTGAGCTGCGGGCCGCCGACGTTCCGGGAAGCGCGCTTTCCCGCCGTCAACCCGAGCGGCCCTCTGCCGGGAGGCAGGCAGTGCGGCGGCGCGGACGCGGGATCTCCGGAGAGGCCGCTGCGCCGTCCGCCCTGCGGGACGCTCGGATCCCCGGGGTCTCCCCGCGAGCCCGCCCAGGGCTCTGCAAGGCTGGAGGGCCGCGGACGCGGACTCCTAACGTTTCTCGCTCAAGGTCAGCGGCACCCACATTTCTTTGAAGGGGCCGGCTTTCTGCAGCTTCACTTTCTTCTCTTGTGAAATCGGGAGAGTGGGCAGTAACTGATGACTGCGTTCCCTTCCTCAGAGTCTTGGCGACAGCAGTTGCGGACATGCTTTTCTTTTGACCTGTAATACTGAATAATGTGTTTCTTTACCAACTTTCTCTTCTCCGCAGGGAGGAAGCCGAGGGAAGCATTTGCAAATCAGACCTGAGTTTGCATTCCCTGCACGATCTGAAAAATTAGGCCGCTTATTATTCTTGGTCTTCTCATCAGTAATATGGGGAAGAGAACCCCTTTACAGGGCTGTTGTCAAGATTAAATAAGATAAGGTGGGTAAAAGGCCTTCTACAAACTCCGCAGAGTAGACTGGTTCTTAAGAATATAAGAATATAGTGTAAGTGATCAAACACTGGTCATTTTCATTTACAACACCAGGCTTGGTTTTACCTAATGCTGGGGAAATGATCTAACCCCCTTGCTATTACACAGTAGTGGAGAACTCCCATTCTTTGAAGCTCTTAAATCCTGGCTCTGCCAGCCTGCTTATTCGTCTGTCAGAAAGAGATTGGGGGTACCTACTTTTCAAGCTTGTAGAGGGAATCAGATGACACTAAAACACTGTTCCAGTTATCTATTGCTATGCAATAAAAATAAAGCACCCCAAAATTCAATGGCTTAATCCAATGTCCTTTTTTGCAACCAAATCAGCACTTTGGCCTGGCTCTACGTGGAACAGCTGGTCTCTGCTCCATTCAGCATCAGCTGGGGCCACTGGAAGACTGGGTGGACTAGGCTCATCTAAGAACTGGTTTGCATGTTTTGGTGGTTGATGGTGAAGGCCACCTGGGCCCACCAGAGCTATTGGCAGAAACGTTTCCACATGGCCTCTCTATGGACTGAGCTTCCTAACAACATGGCAGCTGGATTCTGAGGGCAAGTGTTCAGAGAGAATGAGACAGCCAGTTGCTTCATTGTCTTTTCTAATCTAGCCTCAAAGTCAGGTTAAGTTCTGCCACATACCATGTTCTTTTCCTTAGAAGTTATTACGACTGGCCTATATTTAAGGGGAGGAGACTTAAGACTTCACTTTTCAATGGGTGGAGTGTCAAAAGAATCTGTGGACATACATAGAAATTACCAAATGCCACACATAAAATATGTTCAGTACTTTATAGATGCCGTGATTGAGGCCTGCCCTGGAGCTAATTTCCTGGGCCCTATCCTGATTAGAACCTTCTCTTCCACCAGCTTTTAAATGTCTACAGATCCTGGGCCTCAACTCATTTACCTCTCAAAGTTTCAATTTGTCATGCATAAGAAGACAATTATTATCTAGGAATGAAGGCAATTCTTTACTAAACTATTTCACCTGTGCCATGCAAAAGTTAGATACTTGCAAATCATTTCATTGTAGCTTTTGACTTATTTCTCCTTGGCAGGAATAATTTGTAACTATTTGTAATTCTAAATGCCCCTTTTTGAATTGAATGTTCAGTTTTCAAATATTAGTACTGGATACCCCTTTGAGTAAAATAAATGATTTATTCTAATTTTATACTCAGTATTTCTTAGATCTTGGTTCTGGTTCAAATTGTCAGTTCAAAGTTTGGCATAAGAGGTCTCAAAGTTTCAGTCATGTGGGGAAATTAGCAGTCTAACAGAAGAGAAACACCTTCAAATATTAGATACCTAGAAATTAGGGCAACCTCATCTCAAAATGGCTCAGTTGCTCTGCACCTTTCTAAAAGGGCTTTTCCTACTGTTTCTTCCTTTGAGGGTAATCCTTAATTCCAAGAAAATAGAATTTCACAGTTACAGTATCATGTACTCAGTAAAAACGAGAAAGAAATTATTAAAGGAAGGTCACAGATTATTTGCAGATATACCTGCACATCTTCTGGTACTTTTCACATCTTTGATTTTCTGTGTGGGAAGTACTGAAGCCGCCTGATACCATGTCAGTGCTGCCGCACCAGCTGCGGTTACTCTGTTCTGTATTCTAGCCTTTTCCAGCAGGACTAATTATTTTCATTTTAGCTCAAGTGGGAAAATGTTCTTCATACTTTCTTAAATTATTCAAAGCTGAAGGTGATAAAGACACATGACAGGAAGAAAGTATGTTTATTGATTTAGCATCCTGGATATGTCAATTTATATATAGTTTGCATAAATGTGCATAAGGAAGACTAATTTTACAGTAAGTCTCAGTTACAGTGTTAATTAGGACTTTGAAACTCACCAAATTACTTTAAAACTACATGGCCATATAATTTCAATAGGTCGTCCTTAAAAGGTTGGCTCCCTGGGATGAACCGTTGTGGCTCAGGGGGCTGAAACACTGGTATCAGGACCACATAAAGTCCAATGGACCTGGGTTCTCACCCAAGGGTTGGTGTGAAAAACCAAAAATGAAAATACTTTTTCCTCCTGTCCCTTCCTTAAAATTGCTTCTTCCTTGTCACATCCTTCCTCTCTTTAAAAAAAACATTGGCACTCTTGTCCTGCCTAAAGGGGAAACTTTAAAAAATATATATATTTTACAGAAATTAACATGTATGAAACAAAAATACAAATTACCTGTGATTCTAATCCTGAGACATTAAGTTATTTTTCCTTATGTTTTAAAAATGTCTTACTTAGGCACACCCTGGTAGAGTAGCAGTTAGATCAGTTGCTTCCGAAGACGTGCAGTCCACACCTCTGGGTTCCAGTTCTGGGTGGGTAGGGAGGGGGGGAAACAACCAGTGTGAGCAACTAAATAAAAAATAAAATATTTCTTTTTCCTCTCCGTGCTTGCACCTTTCTTTTTTTAAATGTTTTTTTCTTTTTTTAAGGCTAGGTGCAGGCAGAGAAGAAGCGTTTTATTTCCATTTAGTTCATAGTGGTTATTTTCTCCCACCCCAAGACTTGAACCCAGGGGTTTGTGGCTTGCAAACATCAGAGGCGATTGACCTAAGCGCTGCTCCACCAAGGCTCGCCTGCACCTTTTCTTAAAAAAGTCATTATTTCCCCACCCCTATTTTTAAATGATTATAGGGTTGGACCGAAATGAAACAAAAACACTTTACGATGTCTGTTAATGCTTTTTTTCTTTGTTTTTTTTAAAAGCGGAAGCAGGCAGGAAAGACAGCTAACAGGCCGGCGGGAGAGGCGGAACTGGGTTCTGGGGTTGTGAATCGGGGTCTCGGGCTCATAGTAGACCACGCTGGGCCGCAGACAGAACCCGAGGCGCCCGGCGCACCTGTCAATCGCATCTTCTATGGGTGGGCCCGGCACGGGAGCTCCCCGCACGGGCGCAGTGTCGGGCCGCGACTCGGAGGCCGCGCGCGGGGAAAGTGGGGGGCCGCGCCGAGCCGGAGCCCTCAGCGGGGCGGCCGCAGGGGCGTGTCGCCGGCCACACTGAGGCTGCGCGGCTCCCGGGCCCAGGCGGGGCTTCCCTTCCGGGCCGCGTCGCCGCGGAGACGGGGGCGGGCGGTGCCGGACCTGCATCCCCGGGCGCGGGAGGCGGGAAGCGGGCGGGCGTTCGCCGCGCCGCTTCGCGCCGGCTGGGCAGGTAGGTCGGCGCCCGCCCCGGGAGCGCGCTCCCGGCTTGGGGCCTGGGACTCGCGTGCACACCGCGGCCGCGCCGGCACGGACCATACTCGGCGGCTTCCGGGCGCCCGCGGCGGGGGCGACGGCCAGGCTTCCGGAGCTCGGCCCGACGCCGGAAGCCCCGCGCAGACGCGCCTACGGAGGCCCGGGAGGTGCTCCGCCTCCGCGCACGTGCGCACGTGCGGACGTGCGGACGGAAGGGTTCGGGACCCGACGCCGGCGCGGGCCCGACCTCCGGCCCTTCCCGTGCGGGCGCGAATGAGAGCGGCCGCTTCAAGCAGCGGGCTCCGTCCGCGTGGGACCTGCACCTGCACGGTCGACGGCGCGCTGCCCTCCCGGGTGCCCCGAAAAGGCGAGGGCTGGGGGTGTCAGGGAACGTTGCTGGACGTAGTGGAAACGTATTTCCAGGCGTGAGGTTTACATTTAGGCAGAAAGGTAACGCGTTTCTCATTGTTAGAAACCGCAGAATATAATAGAAACCTCAAGATACTTTTACACTTAACATTTTGCAAATAACATACATTATTTAGAAACTCAAAAACTTTTAACAGAAGCTAGTCCCCACACCCCGTTCACATTTCCATTCTTCTAGCTTTAAATGTCTTTCCGCTTTCTCTTGATGTTAAAATTGGAAGTAAATATCTTTATCGGTAATATTTCTTAATGTGTGCATTTTACCTTGTGTCCACAATTCGTAATTGTCTTATTTTTTCATCTGCCTAGTGTTTCATACACAGGTCACGGAATTTTTTTCCCGAATGAGTCGACATTTTTCATGTGCTTATCACGTAATTTCTTTCATACTCTGAAAACCACCTCTTTTTTCCCGGAGACCTCCCTGTTCAGTCTGATGTCACCTGACTTCCTGTGGCGTCTCCGCTGTGTGCAGACTCCCTAACCCAGGCTTCTTTTTACTTCTGCCCTGGCATTTGCTTCTTTTTGTTGCTTTCGTGTGTTGGATCCCCTAGCCCCTGTAAAAATTATTTTCTTGATTTGTTTCCTTGGTTTTTGGAGAGACTGTTCCCACCACCTCCACCCTGCAAGTGAGAGCATCTCGCGCCTGAGGATTTCTTCACTTTGAGAAACTTTTTTTCCTTTTTTGATTTGATTTTTAAAATTTATTTCTTATTGTAGAAATTTTTCTACACATTAGAATAGTTCCCTGTGTATCGGTTCCCTGTTTCTTAGATGTATTTCAACACGCCATGTCCTCCACAATGTCACCAAATGTTCTTCCCCAGTGTTATTTCTTTATTTTAAAGGAAAGGGAATGAAGGTGAGTAGGCAGGCAGGCAGGCAGGAAGAGAGAGGACGATAAGACGTCCATTTATTTTATTTAGTTGTTCCATCTTGGTTGTCTTCCCTGGCTGGACTCAGGTCTTGAACCCGGTCCCTGAGGATGTATGTAGGCCAAGTGCAATGGCCTTATCTAGGAGCTCCATTCTTTGATAGTTTCTTTTTCATTCTCTTACTTCTCTTTCTGGAATTCCTGCTGTTTTATATCTGATCCACTGGTTGACACCTCTGCTATTCTAACTTTTTTTTTTTTTTAAATTTCCTTTTTAATTTTCCTTTCTATCTCCGGGACGTTTCTTCACCATATCGACTGTTTTTGTTCTTTTCTTTGAAATAATGTCATTTTATTATACGACTTGATAATATGCCACCTGAGGATATGTAGGGTTTTTCTTTTGTAGTTTATTTTTTTATTTACTATATTTTCTTTGTTTTCCCCAGAATTTTAAAAACCATTTTATCATGAAAAATTTCAAAACATATGTACCCATTACCTAGTTTCAAAAATCATCAATTCATGAACCATCTCTTCTCATATGTCTCATCTCTCTGTTCACTTTGTTTCCGCTGAATTACTTTTAGTTTGAAATAGTTTCACTCTTACAGAAAAGTGTTATAAGACTGGCACAGATAATCCCCAAATACCTTTATCCACATTTACAGCTTTTTAACTGTTTTGGTAACCCCTCTCGGCCATAAATAATCTTTCCATGTTGATTGCAAGATGGGGGTCTTTGGAATCTGCGTTCCTCCAAATTTCTCAGTGGGTGTTCCGTGTAAGGATGGACCCACTCTTCCCCCTTCTTATTAATCAGTCTGTTTGGTTCTTTATTACCAATCTGGTCTTAGGGATTCCTACTTTATCTAATATATTGTCATCTATTACTGTGCTGAAATGCATCATTTTATCTGTAAAATTTTCTTTATACTCTGTGAAAGTTAACGTGTCATTTTAAAAGAGCAACCAATACCGCTATCACAATAAAAACTAATACTCTTAGTAGCTCATTGAGGCATTTTTAAAATTAAAAATAATTTGGTGGCCTAGTGGGTGATTCTGTGGCGTTAGTCCGCACACATCCCAAGGTCCCAAGTTCATAGACCCCGGGCAAGGGAGAACAACAAAGATGAACAATTAAAAAAAATAAAGTGGTTTAAAAAAATTAACATTTAAATTTACCTATTGGTAGTTAGTTAAATAAGTCCCCAAAACATTCCATTTATTGCATTTTGTTGATAGACATCTTAAAAATATAGTTTCCTTTTTTTTTTTTTTTTTGCAGTGTTTTTTAATTGAAGGAACTGGATTGTTTGTCCTGTAAAGTTAGTTTCATACATATTGATTTTGCAGATTGGAAAGTCATTTGTATTTTCCCCCTGCATTTTTAAAACTGGTACTTAATCCTAATTAGGCTTGATGATACTCAGATTGAAGTTTTTGGCAGGAATACGTCACAGAAGGTGTTACTTCCTCAGATTCCTTTATTTTGGCCTCTTTCTTGGTGGAAGTTATTTCCAAATGTCTTGTGATTCTTGACTCCACTTTTTTTTTTTTTTAAATCGAGGTAAGTGATTTATAAAATAATATAAAATTAGATGTGCAGTTTCACTCGTTATTCATTCCATGGAATCATTGTAACAAGGCAGTAGCCCAATCGTTTTAGCAGTGTTTCACCAAAATCCCTATTGGATTTACTTACAGAAATAGTCATTAATGGGAACTTTTGTCACTTGGAGTGTGATATTGGGAAGACATAGGGTTGATATCAGTAAGGACTATTCCTTTGTTGGGTGCTCGCTCTGGCGGATTCCTTCCGAGTGCCTCTGAAACACGTGACCTTGATTTTCGGGTTATTTCACTCTTCTCACGTGTGCCATGGTACTCAGCGCAGGCCACGTTCACCGTTAGTTTCCTCCACCCTGTGCTTCACTCTTACTTCTTTGCCTCATTACTTGTATTCGTTTCCAAGAGTGGCTAAAGTACTGCAAACAGAATGACTTAGAGCAACAGAATGTCTTGCCTCATAGTTCTATCAGCTGGAGTCTGAAATCAGTGTGTCTGCTGCGCTCTTTCCTTTCTGAAGGCTCTGCTGAGGACTTTGGTTTCTCTTAACTCCAGCATTGCCAGCAATCCTCGGCGTTCTTTGACTTTCAGACCATCACTTCGTTACATTCTCCCTGTATGTCTGTCTTTGCCTGACATTCTTCTCTCTGTTGTATCTGTCCCTGTGTCTCTTCTCATTTTATAAAGTCACTGGTTGTCTTGGATTGAGGGCCCACCCTACCCTGCATGATCTCGTCGTTTATATCTTAATTGCACCTGCAAAGACCCTGTTTCTAAATAGGTCAGATTCATAGGCAGCAGGGATTAGGACTTAAGTCTACCTTTTGAGGGGCTATAATTCAACCCACAACATTGTTTTCTGTGCGCTGAGAAATAAAGGCTATATTAATTTTGTTCAGCTCATAATATTGATAGAGGTGATCACCAAATGAAAGTGAAAACCATGCATAGTAATGCTACTTCTGATCAAAAACTACCTGAAGATTCCTTTAAGTAACATGGAAACTATAAAATCTGGTCAGGGAAATAAGGAATCTTGGCCTCCAGTGGTGTGTTTGGGGAGGGAAGTTTCAGGTCTTGGACTATATCCTGGAGAGGAAGAACGAGCCAGTCAGAATTTCTTGAGTGTGACTTAGCCTCCTCTGTTCCCTTTATTAGAAAATATCTTTTAAAATATTTTTTAAACAAAATGTTTTACTTTAGATGACTCCCATGTTCATCTAGCGTTGACTTAGGGAGCAGTGGGATTGGGAAATGACACGCAAGCTCTTTGGAAATGGGATTCCTAAGAGGCTTCCAGTGATTTGCCCTCTTTCATCCCCTTTCTTGGTGTAGAAGGGAAGATAGACGCCGTTCCGACTCATGAAGCATCTGCCCACTAAGCAGTGTGTGTCAAGCCATCGGCTGATTTTCGATCACAGAGGGATTAAGAGGAACATGGAGAGAAAGGTTGATTCCAGGTAAGTGACGAAACTTAGCAAAAAGCAAAACAAGAAACAAACCGAAAGAATCGTCCATATAAAAGCCTATAAACAGTTTGTGTGTGAAAATAATAATAAGCAAAAAAGTACTTTTTCTCTAAATCATGCCTGGTGAGGTTGGACTCTTGGGTAAGACGCTGTGGATATTTTGGCTTTCTCTTCTAGAAGATAAGGCGTGATGCCCATTTCATAGATGATGTTCCAGTCAAAAGCCATTTCAAGTGTGTGAAGATATCCATCATTAAAATTCCGATTTTGAGCAGAAACGAAGATGGTTTTCCTGAGGTCAGACATTTGATAGAATCTGCTAGACGTTGGGCACGGTGGGAGCGGGGGTGGCTCAAAGGACCTGTTCGGCAAAGTGGGTGGGCCTTTTCTCCTCAGCGTGCTGAACCAACCCAGTTCACTGTCCCAGGCCTGAATTCTGAGCTCAGACACAGTGTGAACGGGCAGCTGGGCCATTGCCAGTTTGTGGGCGCTCTGAAGATTCTCGCACTCGTGCGGCCTACAGTGGGTCTCAAAGTTGAACCCGGAGCAGAGTGCCCTGGAAGGCTTGGTAAGGCTCTGCTTTCAGAGTTTCTGATGTAGCAGCTCTGGCTGAGGCCCAAGAACTGGCATTTCTAGCAGTTTCCCAGGTGATGCTGTTGTGTCTGGGATCCCATTTTCACCACCTGTATTTTAGGTCAGCATGTCCTCGAATAACATAGTTGTGTTCAATGTCATTTTGCCTTTGACGAGAAAGAAACAATGTTGGCCTCCATTGAACCAGAGATGTAGTTGGAGGAGCTGATTGCTTTATACGTCTTTCCTCATAACCTTGCATTTTCTAAAAACCAGATCGACTGATAGCGTTAAGCCTTTCGTTTCGTCCTAGTTTGCTAAGACTTTTTGTCATGAATGGATACTGAATTTTCTAAAATTAACTACCCTTTCTGGATCAGTGGAGGTGATTCTATTATGTTAATGGCTGATTTTCTAACATTAAACTTCCCTTTCTAGAATTTATCCTTCATGTTATAGTCTCCTTTTCCTAGGTGACTTCAATAGGCTAGTATTTTGTTTAGGTTTTTAGATAGGTACTCATTAGTGAGATCTCTAATTTTTTTTAATTTTATTAAAGGAATGTTGCGCTGTGTAGGTTGAAGGCGTACGTCATCATAACATCTGCCTGTAATACATTCAGTTTACTACCAACAGTCCAGTTCTGTCCATTCCCATAGACTTGACATCTTCTCCCCGACCTGCCCCTCTGCACCCCTTTGTCTCTGGTAACCTCTGCATTGGTCTGATGACTCACAATGTTTTCCTTTGATTGGATTCATTTGTTTGATTTCTCTTATACCATATATGATTGAAATCATATGATGTTAGCGTTTCTCCTTCTGACTTATTTCACTGTGTCATTCCCTCTAGGTCCTTCCTTATTTTTGCAAATGGCAGGACTTGCATTTTTTCTGTAGCTGAGTAGTATTTCATTGTGTGTGTGGGTATCTTCTTTAACCGCTCATCTGTCACTGGGCGTTTAGGTTGCTTCTAGCTCTTGGTTGTTGTAAATAATAAAAATAATAATAATAATAATGATAAACGTAGAGGTACATGTGTTTCTTCGCCTTAGTGTTTTTCAGGTAAGAACCCAGAGGTGGGGTGGTGGGATTGGATGGGATTCCTGCTTTCACTGTTTTGAGTAATCTCCCTGCACATGGCTGCACCACCTTACACGCCCACAAGCACTGCGTGAAGGCGCCCTTTTCTCTGCATCCTTATTTCCAGTCTTTTTTTTTTTTAATTAAGGAAAGGTTCAGGCAGGGATGAAGACGAGCAGGCGGGCAGGAAGAGAAAGGAGGAAGAAACATCTATTTTCATTTAGTTGTTCACACTGGTAGCTTCTGCCTGCACCCAGTACTCCAGCCCAGGTGTGTGTGGCCTGCTCCTTCGGAGGTGATTTATCTAACCGCTGCTCCACCGGGGTGCACCTGTTTCCAGTCTTGAATATATTCATTCTCACAGGTGTGAGTTTTTGACTATTTGACTTACAACCTGTATTAAATTGAAAATAGGTTCATCTTGAGTTCATTCTGACGGTGCCCATTTTCACTCTTTCCCACCACACTTTTTTTGTGTGTGTGTGTGTCTTGCTGCCTCTAAGTGGGGTTTCTTTTTATTTTGTAGAAATCCCTTTAGTATTTCTTGCGAGACTGGTTTAGTGGTGATGAATCCCTTTAACTTTCGTTACTCTGTAAAGCTCTTTGTCACTGTCACTCCGTCCATTCTCAGCGAGAATCTAGAAGGAGAGAGCATTCTTGGTTGGAAGTCCTCTTCTTTCAGATTTCTAACTATATTCTGCTATTCCTTCCGGGCCTGCAAATTTTCTACTGAATAATCCACAGTCTTATAGAGGGTCCCTTGTATGTGATTCATTTTTCACCATTTTAAGACTCTTTGTCTTGAATTCATTTGTCATTTTAATTGCAGTCTGTCTCAGTCTGTCTTTCTGGGTTTATTTTGTTTGGAGCTCTGAGCTCCCTGGGTGTGTCTGCTTCTTTCCTCAGGTGGGGGACGTTCTCAGTCATTATTTCTTCAAATAGGTTTCTGCGCTCCTCTCTCTCCTGGGACACCTGTGTGTTGCTTCTTTTGATGTTATCCCGTAAGTCTCTTACGCTCTGTTTATTTCTTCTCTTTGCTGTTCTGCTTGGGTACTTTCTGCTGCCGTATCTTCTGGTTCATTGATTTATTCAGATGCTTCTACTGTTGAGGCTCTCTATTGTGCTTTGTGTTTTTTAGTTTGGCTGTTATGTGCTTTAGCGGGATGATTTAAGTTTGGAACTTCCTCACATTTTCTTTGTCCTTGTGGTTGAACTTATTTTGTACACCTGTTATTCTCCTAATTTCAGTGAGCATCACAAAGACTCGCTTTGATACGTTCAAGTCTACTTAATTCCATTGTGCTAGGATTTCTCTTTGGGGTTTTGCTTTGCTCCATCATTAAGGTAAATTTCTCTGTTTTGTCATTTTGTTTGCTGCTCTTTTTATTTCTGTGGATCAGGCTAAAATGTGTTCTTTCTCTGTCTTGATGTAACGACCTGTATTAGATTGCGGAGAAGAGGCCTGGAGTGGTGGTTTGGGATGCTGGGCTTTTTGTTGCTGTGTAGACTGGAGCCTCTGTACCTGTCAGAATGGCTGGAGCCCTAGAGCCAACACTGCCTGGCCTGAGAGCCCGGTTGTCGGCCTTGAATCCTGGGATCTGGGGTGAGGAAGGGGTGCCTGCAGGGGATTGAGAAACTCAAGAGAGAGTGAGAGGATAGAAAAGGTGGGATCAGGGACCAACAGTCTCTCTCTCGGACTGGAGGCCCTGACCATCCTGGCCTCCACCATTTATTAGTTCATACACAGCTTTGCTTCAAGCAGCTTGTGCAACCAAATTTATAGTTACTTTGGTTTGCTCATACAGCCTTTGCTTTCTAACTACATAACTATCTTATTTTGGCGGGTGAACAATTACAGACACACTGTCCCAGTGTTTTCACATGGTGACCCAGGCCCGGCGATCGGGGCCTGATGTCCTTGCTGTGCTTTCTGCCCCCAACACCCAGATGCAAAGAGGTTGTGGCTGGATTGTCGCTAGAGCTCCGGCCTCCGCAGGGCCTGCCGCCGTTGGGGCTCAGAGTGAACCTGCACCCCTCCTTACCTTAGACAAGTTCTGCATTGAAAGCTTTCTTTGCAGCCATGGGCTGTGACTATCAGTACAGCCTTGTTGTGATTCTAACAAGGTCCACAGGTAAATTTTTCCCCTAGAGGCACAAACGGAAAGAGCAAACTGGTAGCTGCAGGCCCAGGTCACAGCCATAATCCCAGCAGTGGCTACAAGCTGGGACAGGCCGGGGCCTTTCCAGGGCCGTAGAAGCTGTGTCAGTAAGCTACTCCCTGCCCCAGGCTCTCGAGCCTCTGGCTGAGCTGGAGCCCTAAGAGGACGCACGTCCAGAGTCTGCTCCCAGCGGGCTGCAGGGCCCAGGAGTCGGAGCTCCAGCTGCAGGGCCTGCGGTCTCTAGGGGCCTCCAGTTTTCAGGCTGCTGCCGGCAGGCGGGCTGCTGTGGAGCAGCAGTTGTTTAGTGCCCTGATGAAGCAGCTGGACTCTGCACAGCTGTCTGCATGGAAACACTCCCTGTGCGTGGAGTTACAGGCTCAGCCTGCTTCCTGCTACCCTGGGTCAGTGCTACCCAGTGGGCCCAGGTGGCCTTGAAAACCATCACCGAGTACAAACTGTGTGATGCCGCAAGCGCCCCGGCAGTGGCGGCGCGGGGCAGTCTGCTCTCCGCCCGTGACGTCTGCCGTGCCGCTGCCACGAAGACCAAGGCGCGCTGGGGGCTCAGCCGCTGGGATGGCTGCGTTCGGACCCTGTGGAGCCCAAGGACTGGCAGCGGGCAGGGAAGCAAAGTAAACCACTGAAGGAAAATGCTCTTGCTCCCCTCCCTTCCTCTCCCACCTTCCCTCCTTCCCTTCTTTTCTCTCTCTTAAGAGAAAAAGGAGCCTGGAGAGGACTCTCCCTGAACTTTATTGTCTAGCAAATAAAAACCTTCGTTTAGATCTCCGCACACTCCCTCTCCCAGCTTCCCCAGCTTCTGCATTCTCGCGCCGCAGATCATCTCCGTTCTGCAAAAGCCCAGTTTTCCGCACTAGGGTGTCAGCGCTCCCTTGGTTAAGTTTGCAGCTGCGAGGCACCCGATGTGGGTGAGCCTTCATCCCCCAAGAGGCTCCATATCACTGGTCCCTCCCTGCCTGGGGTCGCAGCGACTGGGCAGCATTCCTGGCAAGACCGTCTCCATTTTTCCTGCTCCTCCTCATGTTTCCTACCCCTTTGCCTGTGCACATGCCCGGCCCCACAGTCCTCAGCATTGTTTTGAAGGCTGTAGTCTGTATTAAATGCGGTTTTTCTTGGTCTGTGAAGAGGAGGTGCGCTTAAGATGTTGCTAATTCACCCTGTTGGCTGGAGTCCTGATGTATGAGTCTTCTTTCTTAAACTGTTTGTGGCAGGTTTTGTATTCAGGTTATGGCTGGTCTCACAGAGCCACCTGGCTTCTGCACATTTGGGATGAAGCGTGGTTTTTTGTTTTTCGTTTTTTTAAATTTTGGTTTCTGTGTGGTTACCGTCCATCTTTCCTTACATTGTGGTAGAATTGGACAGCAAGACCATATAAGCTTAGAGCTTTCTTTGTGCAGAATTTTTACTACTGCTCATTTTTGGTAGTGGGTTGTCGAACTATTTGCATTTGAAATTTCTTCTTGTGTCAGTTTCGATGTTTTCTTTTTCTAAGGATCGGTACATTTTACCTGCATCTTCACATTTATTTGTACTAAGTTTTTTTTGCCGTTTATAATGATGTGTTTCCCTTTCCCTCCTAGTAATGTCTTGTCTTACTGTTTCTCCCTTCCCCGCTCCTCTCCCTCCCTGTCCCCGAGTGAGACCCGGGTCTGCACTTCAGCTGCCTTAGCCACCAGGGTGCACTTATCTGTCAGTTTCATTATTTTTGCAGAACTCACGTTTCTCTTTGACCTATTACATTTTCACCTATGACATTTGTTTTGCATTTGCGCAGAATGAACAGAGCCGACCTGAGAGTGCTCTTCTTAGAAATTCCTGCTTATAAGGCTGATCCTTGACTGTGGTCTAGAAACTTGGATTTCGGGAGGGTTGCACCATTCCCTGATGATCAGAGTAGTGAACTGCATCTGCTGTGTTTGAAAACAACGTGGTGAGGGCTCAGCACTCGCTTTCCTTTGGGAGGCTGGGGTTACTGGTTAGGCACAAGGAGGCAGGATAACCCAGCTGCGAGGAACATCTGGGCGCTGAGTCGTCGGCTTCCCTGGAGGGCAGCTCTCCCATGCGGTCACAGCGCGACCGGTGGTCACAGGGCTGGAGGAGCCGTTGACTCTGCTGGGACCACTCTTGGAAATGAGCGTCTGGTCTCCAGCAGGCTGTTCCCCAACCCCTTTTCTCTGTACGAATTCCCTTGGTATCTTTTGCTGCGATAGAGCGCAGCCGCGCGTGCAGCCAGTGAGACCTCGCTGGTGGGTGTGTTTGGGGGTGTCCAGTACACCCTTGTATTAATTTCTGCTCTTTAGTATTTTCTTTCACATTTGTTGGGTTTAATCGCGATTATTTTTCTAATTTATTAAGCTGGCTTGACTGCGTGACTTTGTCTTAATTCTTTTGTAATACATGCATTTAATGCTGCACATTTCCCTCTAGGCACAGCTGTAGTTTCATTCCACATATCACTGTGTAGTGTTTTTATTACTGTTTGAACATACTTGCTTTTTATGTTATGATTTTTGTCTCCGGCCCATGTTTTCTGTTTGGTTTGTTTTTTTGTAAAAGGAAAGGTGCAGCTCCGAAAGATGAGCGGGCAGGTAGGCAGCAGCCAGAGGAGGAGGAGCATTTTTGTTTATTTTATGTAGTTGCTTGTCTTGGTTCCTCTGAGCCAGTGATGCGGACACGGGTGGTTGGATGTGTGTGGTCTGCACTGGCTGGAGGCCCTGGACTTACCTGCTGAGCCACCAGGGTGCGCCCGACACATGTTTTTTATATCTGTTTCTTGATTTCCAGACATGAGGGTTTTCTCATTATCTTTAGGTTTCTGATTTCTGCTTAACTATAATCCAAGATCATTTGTATATGATTTTAGACATTCGATGTTTTGGTAGTTTATTTCTTCATTTAACTGCTTTGAAGGGTCCCATCTAAAATGTATTCGCAATGTTTCCTACCATCACTGCTTTCTCTACCCAGAGCTTTTTCATTCTCCCAAATGAAGACTCTGTACCTATTGAACAGCAGCGGCTCAGTTTTCCCTGGAGATCACGGTTTCCTCAGAGAAGTGGAGTCGCACGGTACTGTCCTTTCGTGTCTTCAGCTGCATTTATGTTGTAGCGCATGTCAGAAGTGCGTTCCTTCTCATGTCCAAGTCCCGTTCCGTCCAGCTTACCGCTTTCTATTGTCAGCTGCTGGGCCTTTGGGTTGTTTTCCCTTCAGCTGCTGTGAGTGGTGCCCCTGCCTCACTTTTCTTGCTTCTGTGCCTCTGCCCTGCACACGCGTTCAAGTCGACTTGCGGTAGATTAGGGTAGTTGTTTTAAGGCGCACGTCTCTGTGCAAGGGAGAGTGGCTCCTGGAAAATTCTCTGCACATCTGCTCAGTTGTGCTGTGAAGCTAAAACTGCTCTAAAAATAAACTATTTGTTATAAATGTATCTACACACAGAGTCTTTACATGTACGCTTGTGCCTGATGCGGATGTTCTGAAGCAGAAGATCTGCAATGACATCAGAGCACCTGAGTCTCTCATGTGTCCCCAGGCAGCGCCCGTGTCAGCCAGAAATCGCGCAGAGGTGTTTCACTTGTCCCTGAGCTTTACAGCCACGCTGCCCTTCTCAGTCTTTCCACCTCATTCTCTCTGGTTCCCTTACATACCCCTCCATTCCTAGCTAATTTCTGCTCACATTTTCAAACTCATCTCCAGTAACGTCTCCGGGAAGCTTCGTGACCACGCCGTCCAAGCCGGTGCATTGAATGAAGTACCTGCTGCGTATGTTCTCTTAATAACCTAGGTTTGCCTGTCATAGCATTTAACAGTTCATGTTCTCATTGTCATCTTGATGAGACTGTAAGCTGAGAAACTGCTTTATCTTTAGTTAACGCTTCACAAGCAATGGTGCTCAGTAAGCTTTTCATTGAATGGATGCACACAGACACGCACACACGCAGAGATGGGTTTGTGCTTACTAAACTGATATATAAACTAGAACGCAAATTACTTTCAATCATTTCAGTGCATAAAGTACCAATGTGTTTATGATGAGAAAGATATTTACCAGGGAAACCCACAACGTATGTCCCATTTCTCCTCATAAGATGCTCGGTCAGAAATTGCTCATCAATTTCTGATCTCACGTTATTTGTAGAAGTTGAAGTTTGGCAGCAGGGTTGCCACATTATCTCTGTGATGACTGCTAAGTGATATCAAAGTGCAGATCTGTGTCACCTCCTCCCTTTGTAGAACTAGTCGGTGACTCGGGGTTGCTTGCAGGCTCAGTCTCCGCCCCGTAGCTCTGCCTCCAGGCCTCTCTGCAGCCAAACTCCCAGCCCTGTTTCTTGGCGCTCTGTCCTCAGACTCTGTCTGCAGTCGTCTACTCTGTTAGTTTGGTTTCGACCCAGGAAGTCCCAAGTGACGGATGGTAAACAAGATGGAGTTAGTTCCCTTTCCTATGCGACATGGAAATCAGAGCTGTCAGGGTGGCCAGTGAGGCCCTCCGGGGCTGCGTCCTTGCCCTCAGCACCCTGTCGTCTCCCCAGCGTGGGCCTCATCCTTCTGATCCGAGTTCACAGCCTTTTGATGCGACGGGCTGGAGGAAGGGAAGAAATGTGAACTGGATGCGAAGGCAGGTCAGGGAAGCTGCCGCCCCGACCCTGCCTTTCTCCGCAGCAGGACTTAATCACAGAAGTTGGCAGCAGGGGGCCTGAGGGACGCTGACTTTTTTCTGGGCTTCCTAGCCAAGTGTGCTGTCATGTGGAAGAAGGGGAGCACAGGTATTGAAGCCCGATGTCGCCTTCTCCTGGCCGTCTTGTTACTCTCTGTAAGACGTCGTCTTTGTTTTTTCAAAGCTGCAGGTAGGCAAACAGGCAGGAGGAGTGAGGAGGAAGAAGCATTTCTATTTGTTTTTATGTTAGTTGTTCACCTTGGTTTTTCCTCTGCGGTTTTAGGGTGTGAACCCAGGTCCTCAGGATGTATGTGGCCTGCTCTTGGCTGGAGGCGGCTGACCTAACTGCTACTCCACCAGGCGCACCTCATTGTAGGATGTCATTTCTGTCCCCAGGCCTAGCTTTGTTGCTGCGTACATAGCAGGTCCTTGATAATGAATAAGCAAACATACTACAGGATACACCTACGAAGTAAATAATTAAATGAGTTGAGCAGGCATTCCTTTTCCTGGATGAATTTTGAAGAGTGTTCCATTTTTTTCTCCTCACTTCCATTTTTCTGTTTCCATTTCTTACTTTTCCCTTTATATTGCTTTCATGCTAATTGTATTCCTGTTTTTAATTAAGCCAGGCTTCTCATCTCTTCTCTATGATTTGTGGCTTATTGATACCACACCCTGGTGGCCTAGTGGTCAAGCCCACCGGGTGCCCACACGCATCCCAGGGACCCAGTTCAGGACTTGGGGCAGGGGCACAGCCAGGAGGAACAACTAAATACAAATAATTAAAGATGAAGGAAAAGAAAGTGTCTTCTGTTTCATGTATTTCACATTTCTTTAGCCCTTTCTATCCTTCTGCCATTCCTCCATTCCCTAATTCAACAAATGTCTTAGGAATACCTGCGACGTACCTGGCCGGGACCGAGTATGTGCTGGCCCTGTCACCCTGAGGTTCAGGATGAGGCAGGCAGACACGTGGACACACAGCTTCTGATCTCATCCTTGAGGTATTTGGTTTGTTAGATTCTGGCACTGCCCATGTTGGTGTTTAGTGTCTTTAAACTTCGGAGCAGCACATTGCTCGTTCAGCTGCTCGAATCACTAGCTGGAAAGGAGGAGTCCAGGGACTGAGGGGAGACTGGGCCTGAGCTCCCCAACTTGTGGACGATACAGTTGGGCTTCGGGAGGAAGCTGTCAGGCACACCTCCCACCAATGAGCTCGGTTTCACGGGCTTTTAATTTTTTAGGATCCCTTTTTATTTTTCAGTGAGAAGGATGACACCCTATTTATTAATTTTTGTGGACGTTTCATTTTGAAATAATTTGACACATGTGTTGCCAGGACTAAGGCCCATAGACCAGAAACACACATGATATATCCCAGATTCTCCTGCGGTTAACATTCATCTCACCGTGCTGTCAGTATCTGTTCCTCTCTTGGCATTTTCGGGGTCCTCTGTGGCGCACGCAGAGGGACAGAGGTTTCAGTGCCTGACGCTGTTTCCAGCGAAGACAATACCGCAGTCCTCGGCTTTCCTGTTGCAGCGGCAGGTGGACAGGTGTCTGTCCACAGCCCACAAGGCACCACATTTTTCCAAGTTCTAGGCTTTTTGTTGGTGATTTCACTGTTTAAATTGGCCCCCAAATGCTGAGGTGTGCTCGCTGGTGTTTCTGAGCACACAGAGACGGTCGTGCTGTACCTGGTGGGGAGGAAAGTGCTCACAGGCGCTGTCTTCAGGCAGGACCCACCGTGATAACCATCAGCATGTCTATTAAACGAGTGTCTTTACACAGAAGTACAGTTAAAACCGGGTTACATACTGGTGGCTGATGGAAATGTTTCTGAAACTCGTGGGGACAGGCCCTGCAGTCCCCTAGGCAGGTGGTTCCTTGCGTTCGCCGCTGCAGCCTTTGAGCAGAGCTGCTGCAGACGACGAGGCTCTGCTGTCAGCTCTGTGCGTGTGTGCAGTGCACGTGGGTGTGTACGTGTGTGTGCACATACGTTTTTGCCCCAGAACTGAGAGTAAGCGGAGGCCACTGTCTCAACACTGTTACTTAGAGTGAAAGGAAACATAAGAGAAACTTGACTTTTTGGTCCAGGATCACACATGGCATCTAATCATTTCAGTTTCCTTTAATTTGGAACTCTCTCCCAGGTTTTCCTTTTCTTTCATGCGCTAAACACGTTTCAAGAGTTTAGACCACTTAGCTTTTTTGTTGTTTGTTTTGTTTTAAAGGAAAGGTCAGGCAGGGAGGAAGGAGCACTCTTGTTTTTATTTAGTTGTTCACACTGGTTGCTTCCCTCCTGGACCTGGGACTTGAACCCAGGGGTCTGTGACCTGTGCTTCTTCGGAGGTGAGTGACTAACCACTGCTCCACCTGATGAGCCAAGACCATGTGACTTTTAATAACATTTCTCAGTTGCGGTTTGCTCACTGTGTTCCTGATTGCATTTAGTTCCTGTGTTTTTGCGGGAGTAGCCACAGGAGCGCCCGTGTGCTCTGTATCACGTCAGGAGACGCGTGCTGATCATCATCGTTAACTTTGGCCGCTGGTTAGCATGGTGTCTGCATTCTTGTCTGAGTCAGTGATCACTGCGATGGTTCCTGAGTAACGAGTTTCTGGTTTTCGCATTCCTTCTGAGTTTGGCATTCTTCTGCAGAGCGGAGCTTCGCCTTCGCCCCCGTGTACTTACGCATTCTTTCATTTACTTATGTCTATGGGTTCCTGGATTCCTGTTTTATTGAGTGGCTTTCATGTACTGCTGGTACGTGGCCCACAGCTGCCCCTCAGGCAGGCTTCTGCATCCTTCCACACGTGTCTGTCACTGAGCTCGTCTTTATGCTCTAACCCAGTTATTATTAATTCCAGGCTCACTTTATGTTTTCCTCAGCCCAGGCCTGGAAACCAACTGTCTCTCCAAGTTTCCCTGCTTTCTAGAGTAGGGAGTGTTTTCTTAGAAATCATATTTGAGGTGTGCCCTGCTGGCTTAGTGGCTAAAGCCATTGGACACAGTCCACATCCATCCTAAGGACCCTAGTCATGTCCCTGAGCCGAGACGGACCACTAATTAAAGCAAAGTGCTTCCTCCTCCTTTCTGTCCCTGCCTGCCTGCCTGTTTGCCTTTGTTCTTTAAAAAAAACAAAGAAAAGAAAGTAATATTTGAGTTCTAGGTATGCTCATTGCTAACGGGGTATCATTGCCTCTAGGGTAGACGCCTGACCCGTGAGCACACGCAGCCTCCATCTCCCCCGCATCTGTGTGCTCACGCGTGTGCGCATGCATGTGCATTATCTATAATATGGTGAGTTCATACCGATACCTCCGCTTCCAATCCAGCACCAAAGGGTCTACCTCAGTTTTCCTTCCCTAATTTTTTATAAAAGATAATCTCTTGGGCGCCTGATGGAGCAGCAGTTGGGTCAGTCGCCTCCAAAGGAACCAAGCCACACACCCCTGGTGGGTTCAAGTCCCCAGCAACCAGTGTGAACAACAAAGTAGAGATAAAGTTCTTCCTCCTCGCTGCCTGCCTGCCTGCCTGCCTGCCTGCTCACCGTCATTCCTGCCTGCACCTTTCCTTTATAGAGAAGCAATGTAAGTATAACATATATATGTATAATGTTTCCTAAGTGGGATTGAAAAGCCAGACATTTAGTGTTTAGTAAAAGTATGTGTTGTCGCGTGGATATGAAAGTCATGTTGTCTGAAAACCATTCCTCGTTGTTATTTATGTGAAAGGATTTGTCTGGAGCTTGTAAAGGGTCCCTCTTGAAATGATCTGTTCAAAAGAGTGTCCGGTGGCTCAGCTGGCCAAGGTGGCTGAGGTGTGACTTTGTAAAAGCCCAGGGACCCTGATCTGGGGCTGGAGAGGGAACATTAAACACAAAAACAGATACAGGCGTCAGGATGAATGCCCCAAAGCCCGCTTTCTGGCTCCCGCCTCCAGCGATGGTGGGCGTTTCTGTCGCAGGCTGTGGGCCTCTGGGCCCGGGAGCGCGGTCACCAGCTCCAGTGAGCTCGTCTGCTTAACGCTGCACGTGTTCGAGTGCCCACATCCTGCACGACGGCGACTTAATTCTCCTCTTTCCCTGCCTCACACTCAGGTCTTTTCGGGGCGACACGGTGAAGAAGCCTCGCTCTCCAAACATACTGTCCAGCAAGAGGTCCTCTGCCATCTCTGGGGCCTGGAGTGAGGTTCCTCGCGCCAGACCCCCAGTGCAGCACTGCGCCCCCCGTGCTTGCACCCGACGGGGCCGCCTAAGAGAACTGCGCCTCAGGTGAGCCGGCGAGCGGTCCCGCCTTCTCAGTTAAAATGAGGGGATGATTCTTATCCTCCTGTCTCAGGCAGAAACAGTGACGCCTCCTCACAGAGCCGAGTGGACATGAAAGGACTGTTTAGGAATATGCAGGCCTGAGATCCATCTGAGTCTTTTCATTCTCCCCCAGTTGTGTTTCAAAATCTGAGCTATAGAGGCTTCTAGACAAAGCCAAAACATGGTACAAGAGAAATATTCATTTCCTGCTGCTGTCGACGAGGTCCTGTACAGCAAACACGTATTCAGTGGCTCCTCTGCCAGGTGTCACTCCTGGATGCTCAGCACACAGGTGGGTCTGGGACCTTATGAAAGCCTCAAGCCAGACATGCTGACGACGAGGAGCGGGGTCCGGAGCAGACCCCTGTGGAAGTGCTGTCGAGCTAGTGTCCAGCAGTGATGTCCTGAGGACGCGAGGAGCTTAACCCAGTCCTGCAGGGCCGCGTCAGGTGAGCCCAGGAAAGGCCAAAGGAAGAGCCTCCAAATGGTCGCTCCTCTGCTCCGGGAGACTGTCAGGCACTGGGCTGGGACCGGGACACAGTGAGACATGGTCCCTGTTCTTAGGGGCTCAGCTGCAGAGGGAGCCGCAGGTGCCCTGCGAGTCCATTACTGTGACACGGTGTCAAAATGTCGTGTAGGGCACTTGAACATCATGTTGAGAGCACAGCGCTGCTCACTCTCTGGGGGGCAGGTCCCAGAGGGTGTCGGGGGCACAGAAGACCGTCCTGGTCTGCTGGACTCTGCTTTATAAATCTGCGACTCATCTCTGACCCACGCTGGCGTCTCCACCTTTGGGGCCCTAAAGTTTCCTGCTCCTTTCCGGAACACTGGCTCTGTAAGCAAACAGAGTTTTAAAGCATGTGCATCCTTCTCTCCTTCTAGATGTGTGGCCAGAAAGTTCTTGTATTTGTGGATTCGAAGGACTTTTGGAAGAGTATTTCCCTCTAAAGCCAGGTAACGTTCGCTCAGAATACTCAGTTTCCGTGAGTTTGTTCCAGGTGTTTATTCTGAGTGAGCCTCTACGTAACCTTTATCACGCCATGTGCCGCACCTCCCCAACCTCCTCCCAGCTTCCCGCGCACACGCAATATAGTGTCACTTAACGCATATCAGTTTGACTGAATGAGTATGTGGAGGAATCGTAAATAACCAGTACAGCTAAAACCTTCTGGGAAAAAAGTAGTTCCCCATGAAAGGTAAATAATCTCTTTCGGGGCACGGGTGTGTCTGACAAATTGACTGGATTTGAGACAGAACTAGGGGGAGAAATTGCCTTTCGTGGTGCGCCTTGGTGGAGTACTGGTTTGGCCAACTGCCTCTGGCCTCGGCGCAGTCCACCTACATCCAAGGACCCAGCTTTGCGTCCTGGGCCCGGGAGAACAGCCTAGAGGAACCACCAAGTGAAATGTTCCTCCTCCTCTCCTCCTGCCTGCCGGCTTGCCTTCATTCCTGCACCTTTCCTTTAAAAACAGAAATTGGCTGATGCAAGGGGGCCGAGGAGCAAGCTTCACTCCGCGGCCTGATGCAGGTTTGGGTCGGGTCGTCACCTGCAGCTTTGAGAGGGAGTGCGAAGGGACGCTCCGCTTTGCAGGGCCGCCGCGCAGGCCGTGTTCACGGGATTGGCAGCCCCGGTGTAAGTGTTAGTGTCCTGAGCTCGCTCTTCCTTCTCCCGCTGCCTTTCAGCTTCTCTGCAGCCTTCCTGTGTGCGTGGCTGTCCTGGTCTGGAACAGTACCCGCGTCTCTTGACTAAGGTCTCGTGAGCCGACCTGGCCTGGGTGGTTTTCTGAACTTTCCTCGTGTGCCCCGTGGGGCCTCTGGTCCCGTCTCCTTTCTGTGTTGTTAGCAGGGAGGCGCCAGGGTGGCGGCGGACGCTCCCAGCACAGTGCCGGGCCGAGTTCACCTCTGCTTTTCCTTCTGCTGCTTCTCTGCTGTGCAGCTCTTTGGTGCCTTCGCTTCAAACAGAAATTATCCTCCCTTTTTTCTTTAGTGGGAGAGCGGGTCCTCCTGCTAGTTGGGTGCTCAGCAGTTCTTGGGGTTTTATTTCAATTCAGATTGTGTTTTATTCCCTTCCTTCCACGTTGCCTTGGAACTCATCCTTTTGGTGACTGTCCTGAAGATTATAATAGGTATTTTTAACTCAGGGGGGTCTAATCTTGTGGCCTTCTGCCCATTTTCAAACAAAGCGAGCTTCCTGGAGCATGAGAACTCTCCTGTCCTCCCTGCTTTTTATGCCCTTGCTACAATGTACTTCCATTCTGTTTGTATTTTAAAATCCAAAACACATTGTTATTCTTGTTTTATCCGCTATCTTCACATATTTACCTCTTTTTTTTTTTTAAGGCAAGGTGTAGCAGGAATGAAGGCGCGCAGGCAGGCAGAGAGGAGGAAGAAGCACTTTATGTTATTCAGTTGTTCATCTTGGTGGTTCCCATCTCCGGGTCTGAACTGGGCACCTTGGAGCGAGTGGGGACTGTTCCACGTCACCAGGGCCGCCATGCTTGCCCTTTCTGCTGCTCTTTTTTCTTTTGCCTCCCAGGGTTTCCGTCTATGATTATTTTTCTTCCCATTCTGGCATCCCTGAGCATCTCCTTTAGGGTAGGGCTGCCTGCAATTGATTCTCTCAGATTGTATTTGTAAACATGGTTTTATTTCACTTTCTTTTTTGAAGAATATTTCGCTAAGTATAGGACCTGGGTTCCAGGTGTTTTCCCCGGCATGCACTTTGAAGATTTTCCCTTGTCTTACAACTTCCATTTGTAAACTGTTAATCTTTTGAAGATTCATCTTTTGTCTTGGTTTTCAGCAGTTTTAATGTGATATTGCTTGGCATGAGTTTACTAAGGTCTCAGCTCATTTTGAGATATGGGGCGTACGGGTTTTTGTTTTCTTGTTTTCTGAGCTCATCTTTCTGGTGTATTTGCCCACAGACATGTTGGTTTTATCTATTTTTTAAAAGGAAAGGTGCAGGATCGTCTCTTTCCTTGTCTCACTGTCCCTCTTCTGCCCAGCTTTCACTCAGTCCCCGCTGTTCCTCCTCGGTGTGAAGCGCTGTGCTAGAAGGGAGCCTGGAAGGTCAGTTCGGAGACTTCGGGCAGGCCTGCGCCTTCCAGTGTCCAGGAGGACAAGACTCCTCTGCATTTCAGCTCTCGGGGACTCTGTGCTCTCAGCGCCTGCCTGCTGGCTGTTCTCGTTCTGGGGGTCCTCTGGGCCCCTGCGTGGCTCCCTCGCCCACCACGCAGGTGTCAGTGCCACCTCAGTCTTCTGACTGGACAGGTCGCCGCCAGCCGCTAGCATTGTGTACGGTGCCTTGTCTCAGATTTGTTGCAGTTGACAGATGATTTTAAGGTTTGCCACACACTTGCTCTGTGTTTTATGAGGATTCAGAGACTGGAAGCTCTGTCGTTGCTTACACTCTCTCCCCCAAATACTCCCTGATTTTATTTAACCTATATTTGACCATATTTAACTGGGAACCTCTTTTCAAAGAACACCTATTTCTATTCTGCGTGCTATAGAAATCTTAAATGTCAGAAATGCGTTTGCCTGGCCCTCTGGTGGCTCAGACAGTAGAGCCTGCGGCTTCAGCGGTGCAGGCCGCGTGAAGCCCCCGACCCGGGGTCGTGGCCTGGGCCCGGGTGGGGTGAACAACCAGGATGAACAAATGAACTCTTCTTTCTTCTCTCTATTCCTGCCTGTGCACCTTTATTCCCGCCGCCTCTTTCCTTTGAAACAATGCGTGTGACACCAGTGGAAAGTCTGACGGGGCCTTAAACAAATTGGGATTTGCTTTTTTCTCCCAAGCAGTCTGGCCGTTGGTGTCGGCTGTTCAGTGACACCATGCGAGACTCGGGTTTCTTACCTTTCACGTCCATCTTCCTTAACACAGGGCCCTTGTCCTCGAATACGGCACGATTGCAGCGCGGCTGCTCCGGCTTTCACGGGAGGGAGGGGAAGGGTGACAGGCCGGGGCTCTGTCGGGACAGCTCTGCTCTCTAGACGCCCCGTTCTGCCGGTGCTTCTGCCCTGCTGGCCAGAGCTGCCCCTCTGGCCGCTGGGGCTGAGGGGAGGCTGGACGAGGCGCCTTCCCAGCCTCCGAAGTGGGTGCTGCTGGGGAAGCGGAGGTTTTGCCCTGTGCTGGCCTAGTTGGTGTCTGCTGTCTGCTGCGTGGCTTTAAGACGTGCTGCTGTTGTCTTTTTCCTTCACTTCTGAGTGCTAGCAGGGTATCGAGGGAAAGACAGTACTGCCTGCTGGGCGACTCGGGTGTGCGGTCTGTGGCCGGGCGTGGTCATGTGGAGCCCGGGACCCGCATGACCTGGGGGTGGGGGATGCAACATGAACAGCTGAGTAAGTGCGGGCTTCCTCCTCCCGTCTTCCTGCCCGCCTGCCCGCCTGCCCGCCTGCCCGCCTCCCCGCCTCGCTGCGCCTGCATCCTGTCTCAGACCCCCACTGGACTGAATTCAGGAAATCTGAGTTTGGGTCCAACCCAGACCCAAACTGCTTGTGAGATCAGGGCTGAGATATGGCTGCGGGCCCTGGTTCTCACGTTATGAAACGAGAGAGTGAGAATATTTTCTAAGCATGCAGCGGAATTAGAATTCTGATTCCGCATTTCCACTGACTTAGAAATTTATGGTGGGCTGGTGGTTTTTAATTTGCAGTCTCTTTTTAAATCAAATGGGTTTTTTGTTAACTTAGGAAAGGTCGGGTGTATTAATATTTGCTTTTTGAAATTTCCGTGCTGAAGGACTTATTTCCTGAACATCGGAGGGGAATGATGGCCTTCCAGAAACGTAAGGATGCAGTGTGTTTATGTGCTTTGGAGAATGTTTTCACTTTTATAAACTGGAGTTGTTTGATGGTTATTACTAAAAATACCATTGAATGAGTTGAGCAAAAATAATATAGTGTATGTCCACATGCGAGGCCGTCTTTCCTTCGGTATTTGTTTAAGTAACAGTATTTCTTCGTGTGCGCTGCTGCCCTCTGTGTGGTGTTGGAACATTGTCTCCGACAGCAAGATGCTCTCGTTGTTCGTTCAGAGTCAAAAGCGAGGCACTAAATGCTAATTTCAAGTGCTTTTATCCGTGTCGGGGGGACTTACGCATCAAGGAATCACTTCAGCTCTTGAGGACAGACCAGCAGCTCCACTCGGTGACCTCCGCTGTCCCTGACTTTTTCTTCGCGTGGATGCGTTTTCCCTGACGGAGCGGAGTCCCCCCAGCTCCTGGGACAGGCTGGGTGGTGGTGGCCAGAGCTCGGCCTCCCGTTCCTGTGTCCTGTGCGGAACGTCCCCGTCCTGCAGTCCTCACTGTGTCTCCACCACAGACGAGTCATTTCAGTGCCGGCGTCCGGGGCCTGCTTCCCGCG